>CALZFC010000004.1:3992500-4169035 GCA_945643635.1 Allodiplogaster sudhausi
GTGAAATAGAAGCTGTAAGAATGCCGATAGAGATATGCAGGGAAGAAGAGTATGGACAGAGAGAACAGAGAGATTGACGGGAATACGACAGATTCAGAGGGGGAGAGAGATCAGGAGAGAAGGAAAAGAGAGAGAGAGAGAGTAAGACGCCGCAGGGATGAGAGAGAGATAGAGACAGAGAGAGAGAAAGAGAGAGAGAGAGCAGAGAGAAAGAGAGAGAGAGAGCAAGAAGGGGCATCCCCTATCCCGATCAGATCTCTCTCCGGCACACTAAAGCCGAGAGCTCTCGCGTCTCTCGGCTGGCGGCAGTCAGTAGAGAAGTCTCAGGGTTCCGTCCTTCCTGCCTGCCTTCCCACCGGGCAACTGTCGCATCCTCATCTCACTCCCCGTGTGCCCGTTATCTCCCCGCTCAACCGGCCTCCGCCTCCTCCTACGCTTTTCCTCACAATCTCAGCTCCAGTGTTATATTCTCTGCCCCCAAATTGTTGCCTAACGAACGGCAAAAGATATCATTCATTTGCTTGCGTCTTCAAAATTTTTGATGCTACTTTAGAGGAGAAATGATTATGTGAGAATTCTGAAAAATTCATCCGTAATGTATGCATGAATTGTCCTCTAGTCGCGTCTCTCTAAAAATGCAAGCTCTCAGGCAAAAAGGCGCGAATTCAAAAGTGTGATTTTGGTTCTTTTAATCGCGAATGGAATTTTGAAAAGATCTAGAAATGATGCGAAATTCGCGCTCGTCGGTGCTTATATGTGGAATGTCTCGCGGTTGAATTATAGTGTGCGAATTTTAGAGCGTCAACATTTTCTGTCTTTTCCAGCTCCCACCACCCGGCCCGCCGTAAGCCATGTCTGACGTCGAGGACGAGTACGACGAGGAGGAGCAGGAGGAGGAAGAGGAGGAGGAGTCGGTAAGCGGCGATTTTTAGTGTGTCTGTAATAAAAAAATATTTTAGTGTGTTTCTTCACTATACTACCAGGGTCATATTTGTATATTGATATTTTGTAACCTAATATTAATTATCATAGTTAAAATTTAAACATGAATTGTCATGAAACATACAATTTCTTCAGCAAGCGCCTCACTTAAGGTGCTGATCTTAATTTGTGAACCACAGTGTCCGCATCATTTCTAATTCTTTCTTGCTTCTTCAAGCATTAGAATTAAAACCCGTAGTTAAATAGAGTTAGTTTTTAATGAGCTTTTATCGAACAAAGAAGTAGAGTGAAAGAAAAAAAATTCAAAAGCAAGTATTATATAGCTAGTATTATATATCTAGTTTAATACATTTTAAATACATGTCATGAAAATTTTTTTAAAGTAGAATGGCATTGTTTACAATGACATTTCTATTTTATTTTCTCTTCTCATTTTCCTTTTCATTTCTGTGATATTCTGGATGATTTTCATACGCCCGCGGCATGCCTTCGCAGTTAACTCGCTTACTATCTGCTCAGTCGCCCCTTTAATCTTGAGATGAAGGAGAGAAAGCGAGAGATTGAGAGAAACATAGTGAGAGACATTGTGAAAAAGGAAGAGATGTAGAGAGACAGAGAGAGTCATAGAGAGAATGATAGGGAGAGAAAGAGCGAGAGAGAGAGAGAGAGAGAGAGAGAGAGAGAAAAAAAGAGAGAGAGACACACAGAGAGACAGAGAGGGAGAGAGAGAAAGACAAAGAGAGAAGAGTTGAGCAAGATGCTGGCAGGCGGTGATTTTACAACGAACGGGGCCGACTGCTTAGCATTGCCCGGAGGCGAATGGCATTCTTCTCGCAATCAGTTCTGTCTCTTTCTCTCTTTCTTTTCTCTCTTCTCTCTTCTCTCTCCCTCTCACCCTCGCGCTCTCTCATTCTCTAACTCATTCTCATTCCTTCCCACAACTGCACTTATCTCTCTGATGTATCTCTCTCTCTCGCTCTCTCTCGCTCTCTCTCTCTGTCTCTCTCCTGCCAGATCTCCTGTCTCCATTCTAAGAACTCAACCCTCTGCTCGAGCCGCTTCTCAGAAATTGGCCGGCTTTTCTTTCTCATGCCTGGTATATCCGTCTCACTTCATTCCCCCTCCCTCTCCCTCTCCCTCTCTTCTCTTCTCCCTCTCTTCTCTTCTCCCTCTCTTCTCTTCTCCCTCTCTTCTCTTATCCCTCTCTCTCTCTCTCCCTCTCTCTCTCTTGCTCTTTGTCTCTTTCTTTCTCTCTCATGGTCTTGATCACAGCGTCGTTTCATCCACAACATGTCTTCTTCATGCTCAGCGATTGAATTACAAGAACGCAATAGAGCGAACTGACAAAAAAGAAGGAATGCTTAAAAAAGAAGAATATGGCATGAAAATGTGCATTTTTAAGTACATATACTTAGTAAGCATAAAAAATCTATTGCCTCGCATATAAATGCAGTGAATCTATGTACAAGATGCTTAATGCAGAGAGCCCAAAAAGTAATTTCTGAGAAAACTTTGTACGTGTTAAAGAAATCTTTAAAACATCATTTGATATTATAGTCGAATTTCAAAAGAAATAAAGTTTTACTCGTCAATATTGACAGGAAGCTTTCAAGTTAATTTCTGATGAAATCGCTTACCTATTTCCGCTTTCATATTGCAAGAAAGTAGCTGACCATGAGACTATTCTAAAAGAGGATTGGTAGCATCCTCCTTGGGTCGACTGAGGGGCATCTCAGTTGATGCAGAGGCATAATCGAGAGAATGACAGAATGCCACTTGATAATTGATAACGATAAGCTAGGTCCTCCGATGCATTCCTAGCAATCTTCTAGAAAAGAGCGAAGACGAGAACAATTTAAGAGAGCCTCTCTGTAAGGATCAAGCTGCCCTCAATGGGGACCTGCCCCGGCGCAAAAAATTCCAATTCAGTTATCCAAAATTTAATTAGGGGTACCCATACGCACTGTAAGGAAAATTAGTAGATCAATTTTGTTATAATATTTTTTTCCTTGTCTAGGCATGAAAAAGTAAGGAAAAAGTCTAATTCGCCATAACTTTCTTTAAAATAAATATTTTTCAATTTTCTTTTTTTTATTGGCATCCCCGTCGAATTCTAAACAAGAGACCTTTAAATTTCTTTCGAAAAATATTTCATTTTCATATCGAAAAATTATTTTAAATATTTCAATTTGACCGTTGAATACCTTATATTTTGGGTACTATGTCTCAAATTGTAGAGCATTAAAAACTGTATAACATATCTTCTTTTCGTTTAGCCTGGATGTCCCCTAAGCTGTTAAAAATGGGCTCAAATAGGGGCACCTCGGAGATGAACGATTCAAGGAATGCGTGAAGATATGGTTAAATTCTTGTTTAAACATACAGTGAACCTCTTCATTCGATTCAGCGCTTGTTTCTTGTCATAATAGCCATATATCATAATTCATAAAACTATCGTTTTCCACGAGCAAAACTCATTTTTCGATTTTTCTACCATGGACAGAAAATGACCTAAAACTATTCGAATCGCTATATTTTCGACAAATTCAAAGACTACAGAATATGAATAGCACTATTCTGTACGCGACAAAATTCTCTACAGCATACATCCTTTACATCTGGATAGGACGTCCCTACCAATGACTATATCGATTTTCCCACGGCTGTCGCGTCAACACTGACAGATCCACATTTTACAACTTTTCGTGCAATCTTAATGTTTCTTGCTCATCCAATACACCATTCTGCTCCACAATGCATCCTGAAGTCAGAACGGATGTTTATTTTGCATATTTCCCGTGGTAAAAGCCCGCAAAAGGGTTTGCATGCGCGCGGAATTGAACCTGCGACCTATGACATTCGACGTGCACAACCAATACGATCAAAAAATATATTAAAATTCATTTCTCGAGACTCCTTGAACCAATTTTAAAGGTTGAACTATTAATCGATAGCTATTTTTTCGCTCTATCGAAAAAAAATATCCGCCAAAAAGTGTTAAATGATGTTATGGCAGAATAAGACACCAAAATATTCGAACACAAACGATAGTTTTATGAATTATGATATATAGCTATTATGACAAGAAACAAGCGCTGAATCGAATGAAGAGGTTCACTGTATGTTTAAACAAGAATTTATCCATTTCTTCACGCATTCCTTGAATCGTTCATCTCCGAGGTGCCCCTATTTGAGCCCATTTTTAACAGCTTAGGGGACATCCAGGCTAAACGAAAAGAAGATATGTTATACAGTTTTTAATGCTCTACAATTTGAGATATAGTACCCAAAAAGTTTTGAGTATAAGGTTTTCAACGGTCAAATTGAAATATTTAAAATAATTTTTCGATATGAAAATGAAATATTTTTCGAAAGACACTTAAAGGTTTCTTGTTTAGAATTCGACGGGGATGCCAATAAAAAAAGAAAATTGAAAAATATTGATTTTGAAGCGAGATACATCAAATCACAAAATATCCATACATTTAACTATTCACGCAAGAATATTTTTGGAAAAAAAAGTTTTATCATTTATTCTTGTTACTGGGGCCCAGTGCCATGTCCGACAACGTTTTCGCTCTCGAAATCGAACATCTGGATCTGGGGCAGGCCCAACTGGAGGCATACAGAGAGGTTCTCTTAAGATATGGATACACACGACGAACAACAGAAACTGCATGAAAAGCGTCAAATTTTTAGAATGTCTGTAATAATAATAAAAAAGATTTTAGTGTGTTTCTTCAATATACTAACCTCTCGCATATGAATTGAGTTAGCTTGTATATTTTCATACGAGAACAATTTAAGATATGGATACACACGAACAACAGAAACAGCCTGAAAATAAGGGAAGCGAAATTGGAATCACTCCTCTATCCTTCGTTTTCCTTTCTCTCTAGATGTTGAATTATGTACATATGTGCCCTCACCCCTATCATTAGCGTAGCATGTTCAGTTGAATGTAAGTTATCTTAATATTATGTCAAATTAATAATCATGAACCCAACAGAACGTAAGTTACAGATATATTATTTATTAAAAAGTAGCCTTAAAAAGTGTCTTATGACACATCTTCTATCGAAAAAAAAACTTGCTTACAATTAGAGCACAAAACAAATCATAGGAAATAAATAAATTGCCAAAAAATATTTCAACATGTGGTTTTTGAGCGTCCATTTCTTGCTAATATATTGATCACCGGAATCCTCTTGTTGTTCTCAAACAACTCGGTGCCGAAAATAAGTAATTAAAAAAGCATATTGTATGAATTGGTAGGCATGCAACTCGTTACTTTTATCCACATATTTATTCTTTTTTTAAAGATATATTAACCAAACGCTCATATGAAAATAATAATAAAAGCATTAAAAGATACTTCTTATTCAATGTTTAAGGAAAGTTAACTAAGTAATAAATAAATAAAGATTAATAAATTAATAAATTAATTAAGGAAGCCCCGGCGCCCGCGCCAGCCAAGGCGGCGGAGCCTGAACCTGCGGCGGCGGCGCCAGCAGCCGAAGCAGCCGAAGACGATGAGCCCGAGGACGCTGCGCCCGTCAAGCGCATGGCCGTGCCGTCCGAGAGCGTCAAGGTGAGGCAGAGGAGCCATATCCATTCTTCTTTTTTTTCCTAACGCATTATTCCATAGCCTTGCGACTCATGGCAATTTTAGAGCAATATTTGTATCAGAGGAAGGACTAGTTGGTCACAATCTAAGCTGATTTTCAGTAGTATCTTTTAAACAAAATCATTAAATGTCGTCGACTAACAATCAGCTCTTTCAGTTTTCATCTATCTCTCTCTCTCTTTCTCTTTCTATTTATCTCTCTCCCTCTCTATCTCTCCCTTTCTCTCTCACTTAATTTCTTTTCTCTGTCTCACTCTTTCCCTCTCTCTCTCCTTTCTCTGCAGTCGCCAACGCCGGGCCGTGCGCCGGTCAACCTCGGCCCGCCCAAGACGGTGCTGAAGAAGCAGGCGCTCTACTCGGCCGGCAAGCCGTCCAAACACGACAAGAACAAGCTCATGCGCTCCGAGGGCATCATCCCGATCCAGGCCGGATCGAACAAGTATGCGTCGCAGAAGGGAATGACTGGTAAGAGAGAGAGAGAGAGAGAGAGGAGAGTGAGAGAGAGAAGAAAAAGTGAGGGAGAGAAAGAGAGTGAGAGAGAGAAGAAAGAGAGACAAGACATAGTAAATAGGGTGAAAGTAAGAGAACGAGGCAGATTGAAGAGATTAATGATAGTGAAGGAGATAAATAGGTGTATGAAAGAGGGAGAACGAATAGGAGGAAAGAGGGAGAACGAATAGGAGATCGAGACAGAAAGAGAAAGAGTGAGAGAGAGGTAATAAACGAGAAACAACTTAAACTAGGCTATTCGTGTGTATTTGTGTGCAGTCTTACAATTAGTGATGAAGAATGGCAGTGGTGGTTCTGGAGACCTTTCGTATGTGAAATAACCATGCCGAAGACGAAACATTCGATTCGCAGTGCGGGCACCGGAAATTAGAATTATTACACGAAACGGAGGAGGTTTTGTTCGGAATGAAAATTATTGCCTAACAATCGTTGAGCGAGAGATCGAGTTCATAAAGGGAGTGGAGGATAGAAAGAGAGAGAGAGAGAAGAGAGAAAGAGAGAGAGAGAGAGAGAGAGAGAAAGGGAGAGAGATAAAGAGAGAGAGAGAGCGATGGAGAGAGAGAAAGGGAGAGAGAGAAAGAGAAAGAGAGAGAGAGAGAGAGAGAGGCAGTAGCATTCTAATTGGAAAAAAGCAAGTGAAAAACGTCATTTTATTCATTTAGAAAGAGAATGGCATTGCTTAAATGAATTTTCGTAAGCGGACAATTTACAAAGTGAGCAATGTTCTTTGTGAGCTAAACTTTCGTGTTCTTGCTATAATAGTGTTACCGGTTAGATTTTATTCATCATTAAGCTCGATTTCGTTATGAGCTCAGAAAAGGAGATTTGCTTGGCATGAGTGAGGGCACGAAGAGAACTACAGTATTTTAGACAGAGAAAGAACGAGGGAGGGAAAGAGAGAGAGAGAGAGTGGGAGAGAGAAAGTGAGAGAGTGAGTAAAAGAGAGGAGAGAGAGCTAGAGGTCATAAGTGAGAAACAAATGAAACGTTGCGATTCGTGTGGGTGTGTGTCTAGTTTTACTGGTGAAGAATGACACTGGTGGTTCTGGAGACCTGGCGTATGTGAAATAGACAAGCAGACACCGAAACATCCGATGAGCATTTCGGGCACTTGTTTCTTTAGTGATGAAAATGGTTTTCTCATTGTAAGTGAGAGAGAGAGATCGAGATGGTAAAGAGGATAGAAAGAGAGAGAGAGAGAGAGAGAGAGAGAGAGAGAGGGAGAGGGAGAGAAAGATTTGTTTTCTCTTTTCAAAATTGTGCTGCCAGGTAGATTTGATTCCTGAAGCTCGATATCTTTGAGCTAAATAAAAAGAAGATCATTTGAAAGAGAGAGAGAGAGAGAGAGAGAGAGAGAGAGAGAAATAGCATAGAGGGAGGCCGGAGTGAATAGATCAGAAATGGAACTATTGCACGCTCATACTATTTCGAGAATCAGAAGACGAGGTAGAGAAATCACGTCATTTCTACTGCTCATTTGTCTCTTTTGGGAGCACTCAGCGTGCGTGTATTTTGGTGTGTGCGTGTGTGTTTATGAAGGATTATGCTCTACCGAAATGAAAGATCGGCTGAGATGAACATTCCATGGACACCAGAATGATGTAGTTTCTCTTGACGCATTTCGGGTGTCTTCGGGCCCTCTAAACCATTAGATCATGAATTATACAGATACTATGATCCGATTAGGGGCTAACATCATATCAATTAGAAAGAGAGAGAAAGAGAGTAAGAGAGAAAGATATAGAGAGGGGGAGAGATAGAGGACTGATGCAAAAGTATTTTAGCTAGGGGTAACGACTTATTGTTAGAGGGCACAAGATGAGAAAGAAAGGGAGAGAGAGAGAGGAATTGTGATAGAGAAAGAAAGAGAAAAGATGGTGAGAGGGATGAAAACAGACGAGAGAGAGAGAGAAGACATTGTGGGATAGATGGACATAAAATAAAGGAGACGTCAGATAGAGAGGGAAGGAGTGGGAGATAGCGAGAGAGAGAAAGAGTGTGAGAGAGAGAGCAGAGGACAGGGTGCGGCCTCATTATATGGCACGGGTCTCTTATCAGCCGCTTAAGGTCAGGCTCGGAAAGACAAATATTTTCTAGCCGCTGTTGTCACGGTAGATGAGGAAGCTGGTACCAAAATAGGCGCTGGTATGCAGGGAAAAAGAAGGGCCGCGTGACTATTCTGATGATATTGGGCAATCTTGGAGGGAGACTTATTAGGAGAGGGAACAGAGTATAGAAAGGAAGGGTGAGAGATAGAGAGAGAGAGAGAGAGAGAGTAAAAAAGAGAGATAGAGAAAGAGAGAAAAGGTGAGGGAGAGTGAATTAGACGAGAGGGAAGAGATAGCGAGAGAAAGAGAAGAGAAAGAGAGAGAGAGAGACCGAGAAAGAGAGCAAGAGAAAGAGTGAGAGAGAGAGAGAAAGAAAGAGAGAGACAGAGAGAAAGAGAGCTAGAGAGCAAGCAGATATTGCAGAAATACCAATACCTGTGCCTGATCTGTACGTGCAATTACGTGCATTTCGGAAGGAGGACAAAAAATAATTTGCAAGTGACGCGACCACATGCTCATTCGCAATTGGAATGCCTTACACAACTCATAAATGAGAGAGAAAGAGAAAGAGAGAGAGAGAAAGTGAAAGAGAGAGAGAGTGAGAGAGAGAGAGTGAGAGAGAGAGAGTGAGAGAGAGAGTCTGTGTGTGTGAGACTATCGCGACAGAGAGGGAGAGAGAGAGACATGAAACAACTTGCAGAAATGACACGTAGGATTCGTTATCTGAGAAAAATATAGGGGAACGAGTATGCATAAGAGGAAAATTGAAAATAAATTAAAGGAAAATAAGAAAAGAAGGAGATGAAATTAAAAAAAAAATATTTTGGCTTTGGCTCGGTGCCAAAAAACCCTTCTTGACATGATGCCATAAATCATCTCCATCTTCTTCTTCCAGGCTTCGGTGTCCCTCGTGACGTCATCGACAAGATCAAGTCGGAGAATCTGGCCGAGCTTGTGGACGAGGAGAAGATCAAGAGCCTCAAGGCGTCCACGTGGCTCCAGTCCGGCACGAACAAGTTCGCGTCGCAGAAGGGACAGACTGGCTAGTTTTTTTTATTTATTTTAAATAAAATAAATATTTTTCTTAAATTAAATAAAGTAATAATAATAGTTTTTTTTTTCGAATAATAAATCTAATTAAATAATTTTACTCCTAAAACGTTTGGCAGCAAACACCCAATTTATAGTCTGGAAAATGAATATCATAACCATATTCCACACTTTGAAACAAACAATTTTGTTTTCTTTTTTGCTCTGTCATTTTATACAAATATGAATTAATGCATAAATTTTCAAGGCTTCGGTGCGATCCGTGACGTCAACTACAAGACCAAGGGAACTGGCGGTGCATCTGAGGCACGAAGATTATTTATTTTAATAATAAAAAAATTTAAATACATTATTCATGCTTAACTTTTTTTAGAATTAAATGCATATGCATACGTACATTTGTATATACATTTTAAATGATATTTCTCGTTGTAGTAAATATATGCATCATTAAAGAATAAAAAAAGAAGTATGTACATAATAGATAATGTATGAGTAAATAAAAGCGAATTTAATTCGTAAGCAGATAAAACAAATTTAATTAATCAGCAAATTAAGAAGAAAAATTCCAGGTGCCTGAGGACAAGGCTCGCGCCACTGACGGCATCGTTCCTCTCCAGTCCGGCACGAACAAGCTCGCCTCTCAGGCCGGCATGACTGGCATTGGCATGCCGCGTATTGTTGATGGTACGGTGGACAGAGAGAGAGAGAGAGAGAGAGAGAGAGAGAAAGAGAAAGAAAGAGAAAGAGAAAGAGAAAGAGAAAGGAAAAGAAGAGAGAGTGACAGATAAGAGAGAGAAAAAGGTTAAATGAAAATATGTATGTATGTAGATAGAATAGTAAAACACGAGAGAGATGCTTTACGATATGGTGGTTTTAGACGCTATTGCCTTTCCAAAACATCATTGGTTCATCATCAAAATGCTTACTAGAATCCAGGAGTCATCCTCGTATGATTTATTCGACACATGAAAATATCGGATCCCGACGCTGCTAATCTATTCACTCCTTTTTCCAGTCCGCAAGACCGACGACCAGAACCGCGACTCGCAGGGCTTCATCCATCTCCAGATGGGCACGAACCGCTTCGCCAACCAGTCGGGCATGACCGGCTTCGGCATGCCGCGACGAGAGATCACCCACTACAAGGTTTGGCTCGTTGACCTGCCAATAACGACCACTCAGTTTCCACCAGTACCAAAAAGCTCCTCTTATAAGTGTTAGGCCAACACAAACATATTCGGTTCAACAAAGTTCGATCCCCGATTTGCCCTTGTCGGTATTTTAGGTGTACTCCCGTACCCTGGATTAACCCTTGTCCTTTGGCGGCTATCACCGTATCCCCCTCTCATTCTTCAGGACGAAGTGCGCGGTGAGATGCCCCATGACGAGGGCTCCATCTCGCGCCAGACATCCGGCTGGAAGGAGGGCGCGTCGCAGGCGGGCATGACCGGCTTCGGCGCCTTCCGTAACACGACCGTGCTCAATCTCCAGGCTCAGGTGCGCTTTTTAGGATATTGTAGAAACACTTAAAAAGGATTTATGAAATTGCAGAAACACAAAAAAGGAATTTTAAGAAATTGCAGAAACACAAAAAAGGAATATTGGTATATTACAGAAAGAAGTCAAGGATATTGCAGAAACACACCAAAAACGGTTTGCAGAAATACACTGAAAATAATTATTAATTTTTCCCGTTTCCAGGAACAACGCTCGCAAGGCATGATCCCGTACCAGATGGGTGTCAACTTCCTCGACTCGCAAGCCGGCAAGACGGGCTTCGGCCAGCCGCGCCAGGTGTGCTGGAGAGAGAGAGAGAGAGAGAGAGAAAGAGAGAGAGAGAGAGAGAGAGAGGACAGGGAGAAAAAGAGAGCGAGAGAAAGCGAGAGAGAAAGAGCGAGAAGGAGAGAGAGAGAGAGAGAGAGAGAGAGAGAGGGGACAGGGAAAAGAGAGAGCGAGAGAGAGCGAGAAAGAAGAACGAGAAGGAGAGAGAGAGAGAGGACAGGGAAAAAGAGATAGCGAGAGAGAAAGAACGAGAAGGAGAGAGAGGGAGAGAGAGAGAGAGAGGACAGGGAAAAAGAGTGAGCGAGATAGAAAGAACGAGAAGGAGAGAGAGATAGCGAGAGAAAGTGCGTAAGAACGAGATTAAAGATGAGAGCGGTGGTATAAGAGCGGCAGTCCATTGTGAAAGCTTTCCATCATTCGGATTTACACACCCATTCATGTCTGGCTCCGTTAAACGACCCTCATTGACACCTCTTATTGTCTCTCTCTCTCTCTCTCTCTCTCTCTCTCTCTCTCTTTCTTTCCGAACTCTTTCACTCTCTTACTTGGTCATTCTATCGAGCTCTCACCTGTAGTGTTCGATTAAATCTTTCAATTAGCCTTCTACGCTCTCTCAGCTCTCTCTCTCTCACCCTCTTTCTCCCACTCACTCACCTTCATTCTCTCTCTCTCTCTCAATCACCCTCTTTCTATCTCTCTTACTCACCATCGTTCTTTCTCTCGCTCTCTCTCTCTCTCTCTCTCTCTCTCTCTTTCTCTCCCTGTCTCTCAATCTCCCTTGACACAACACAAGTAGGAAACAACACCCATTGGCCAGACAGCTCGTGCGAAAGTGCTAGAAGTAGCAGTTGCACTGGGGCGAGATTGCCACAGAGTGTAAACAAAGCTTCAGTGATCGAGGAATTGGATTTAGAGAGGAAGATATGTATGTAAATAACTGGATCACTTTTGATTTACAAACATTTGATCTTTGATCTCTAAATAATTTCTATTCACTCTCTTCCACAGGTGTACACTCCGTTCGTCGACGACGGCCATGAGGAGCTGCCTGCAGACATGGCGCGCCGACCCGACGTGCCCTTCTGGTCGGGCCAGGAGGACTCGTTCGCCTCCCAGGTTTGGTTTGGCATCGTGCCAAAAACAAGAGTTTCTTTCTTTTCGGGACCAATTTATTGTTTTTTTTTGGTGTACTGGAAACGAATCGAAGCAACTTTAGCGCTATTTTATCTGGCCGTTTTAAAGAGCCTACTTATGTATAATAAGTAAGTAAGTATATATTTATATTTATATAATATTAAAATATGAAAAGCAAAATAATAATAATAAAAATAGAAATATAATTTTTCAGTGCGGCATGTCCGCGTTCGGTACGCCGAGAGATGTTCGCGGCGAGTACGTTCGTCGCATGTGGTAGACGCACCGAAAATGAAAAAGCCAAAAACGAAGAAGAAGAAGAAGAAGAAAGAAAATCATCCGCCGCCCTCAAATTACTCTCGCTATTTTTTATATCTCAGTTTTTTTTTTACAATTCTCCCATTACTTTTTTTCCCACCGTGTAGACCCGTTCTTTTATCTCTCTCTCTTTTTGTATTCCCCTGTTACAACACACGCGAGAAGAGACTACAGACACCACAAATTTTGTGCCTTTTCTTTTCTGTATCATTTTTATTGCTCTCTTCGTTTCCACTATTCTCTCTCTCTCTCTCTTTCTCTCTTTCTCTCAACTATCAAATGTACTCTCGCAAGAGCTATAAAAATAAAGCGGAAAAACATCAACATCGGCAAAAAGTGTGCTCGCTCAATTAAGGTAACAAAAGAAGAAGAACAACAACAACATTTGCTCCTCGCTCGTGTTTATACTGTAATCAAATGGGACAACGATCTGCTATATCTCCTATAATAAAGTCGTTTCCTCAAAATGCCCATTTGAATCTCCCGCCAAAAGCGCACAAGGACAGCAGGCGACGAATGCTTGTTTCCATGACAACAAGGCATACTGAAACGCAAGTTGGGGCGCACGACGAATCGAAACGATCGTCCAGTATCTTTCTTATGCACTCTTCCATCGAAGGGAAACTGCCTGCTCTAGGCGCTAAAAACAATATTCATTTATTTTACAATTAGGCATTTAAATTGTGCTGTCACATTATACATATGTATTGATGACGCTTTTCTTCTATTTCCTATCCGCATGTCTTTCTTCCCTCCTTGGTTCGTCTTAACAAAAAAAAAGTGTTGAACTTCCCTGCTGGACTGCTTCACGCCCGCTTTCTTTTAAAGGAGCACGAAACTCAATCATAATCTATGCGAATTTCATGACTATTGTACTCGCGTCTCTCTAAATCACATGCTCACTCGCCCTTGTGTCAATCAAAATAGCGCGAATTCAAAAGCGAGTTTTGGGGCCTTTTAAGCATTGAGTCAAGGATGTCAACAAGAAGTGCGCCAAACGCCGACTTGGATGGCCTTCTTCGCGCACTGAAGCTCTTCGAGCGGAACGATCTCGCCGGAGCGGAGAGCGCAGCAACGACTCTTCTCGAGAAAAATCCGCTTGATCAGGTCTCTAGCCTTCTCACCCTCTCTCTCTCACACTCTCTCACTCACTCTCTCATTCTCTCTCACTCTTACTGTCTTTCTTACTCTCTCTCTCTCTCTCTCTCTCTCTCTCTCTCTCTCTTTCTCTGTATATCTCTCCCTCGAGTTGCCAATCCACCTCAGGAATGCGTGCTCATGGTTCTCATTTACTCTTCCCTGCCCCGCTTTCCTCACTGCCAGCGGGCGTGTTACAACCACGCGATATGCTGTAGAGAAAGAGAAATAAAGAGAGAGAGAGAGAAAGAGTGAGAAGTACAGAAAGGAAAATGAAAGAGATGGAGATGGCGATAGATAAAGGAGCAAGATAGAAAGAGAAATAGAACGAGAGAAGAGTGAACGCGTGAAATACGCTGACCAGGAAATGGTCAGAAACCCTGCACTCGAAAAATACAATTTATAGCTTAAATGAAAGCCCTTGAAATTTGGTGTGACGGAGTATAAAAATTAGCTGCTGCCATGCATACCACAATTTTTTTTATAGAATTTTAAAAATTGGATTTTCTGTACATAAATTTTCACCATCAGAGAGAAGTCTACATAGAAATCGTGCAAGAAGATCAAAAACGTGGTCTTACGGCGCAGTGGATAAGGCGTCTGACTGAAAGTTTTTTGTCGTGAGTTCGACTTCTCTTCGACTCATGGTTTTTGCTTATTTTTGGTTGCACAGAAATGGAGCTTGATCATCAGGGAGTCGTTCCATGATCTCCCACCTTCACTGTTTCCTCACACTCCTGTGTCGTTTATCCATCTTCTCCATCTCCGATGTGCTTGAACCATTTCTGTGACACAATTGTTCACATTTGCTAATAATGATGCTGTTTTGTAGATTGTATTCCATTTTGTGAAATAAAGATAGAATAAAAAAAAAGAAAACATAAAAAATAGCAAAAACGATGAGTCGAAGAGAAGTCGAACTCACGACAAAAAACTCTCAGTCAGACGCCTTATCCGTAAGAACACGTTTTCGATCTTCTTGCACGATTTCTATGTAGACTTCTCTCTGATGGTGAAAATTTATGTTCAGAAAATCCAATTTTGAAAATTCTATAAAAAATTGTGGTATGCATGGCAGCAGCTAATTTTTATACTCCGTCACACCAAATTTCAAGGGCTTTCATTTGAGCTATAAATTGTATTTTTTCGAGTGCAGGGTTTCTGACCATTTCCTGGTGAGATTGCTATTACAATTTGTCTACACATTTTTTGTTGTTTTATGTATACGTTGGATCGGATTATTGAAAGCACATAAAAATATTTATTATAAGGCTACAATAGAGGAAAAACCCACAGTTTTTGGAAAATAGATGATTGATGAGTGCATAAGACATTGCATGGCGATGTAGGGAGTAGACATGAAAGAAAGTGAGAGACACAAACGCAGAGAGATGGAGAGAGAGAGAAGAGGAAGTGAGCGGGAAAAATGTAGAGATGGAGAGATGAGAGAGAGATAGATAGAGAGAGAGAGAGATGGAGCTAGAATGGAGAAATAGAGAGAGAGAGAAATAGAGGGCACATAGAGTAAGAGCAAGCATGGTACGAGGAGACGTCGGCGGCTCGGTTGTAAAAGAACAGCCAAGGGAACTAATACTGCGGGCGTGTTGTGTGCAGGGTTAAAGTTGAAAAGGAGATATAAATAGGATAGATAGACTAGCATAGTGTTAACGCAGTTGACTACGTTGAAAAAAGCAATAAGGAGCGAGACTATGCAGATTGAACCGAAATTTTAACAGAATGTAAAATATTTGTATGTATGTACATATGTATGTACTTCCACACGTACATACGTTTTCTTCTTTATATATGGCAAACAAGAACATGTTCGACTTCACGATTTTGATGGCGCTACAGCATTTTCTTGCCATGAACTTTTTAATATAATGTTTCTAGAAAAAATTACTTTACAAATTAATCCAAATCGCGAAACTTCACGTAGTTGTTCGTCTACATACATAGATACATATACATACAGTACCGCCCACGAGCCAGTGGTTTCGGCTCGAGCGGCTCCGAGCGGCTCGAGCGGATCCGAGCGGCTCGAGCCGTTAAGAGCCGCGTTGAATAACACGCCAGAGAGTGAATATTTTGGCTTTATGTTACTTGTGCCATGCTCAGAAAACATTACTCTGTCGATTCTGCTAGAAAAAAGCGGAATAAAATGCCGAAATAAAAATACATTATTTCCGTACACTCCTGATGACAAATGTGGTGTTGCGTCCTAAAGTGTATGGTGCTTGGTGTAATTTACGATCACTTTGGCTACTTGCCATGTTTTCAGACAACGGAAATAAGCACAGCTCTGGCCTTTTTTCTTCTTCTGATGTAAAATGTAGCAAAATATGGGCAGCGGTTGGAATTCGAACATGTGACACTCAAAACAAAAAGCGATCGCGCTAGCCATTGCGCCACACAGATCGTTGCCGGGAACCCAAGCCAGACGTTGACAATGGATTTGCCACCAAATGTGCTTGGAGCACTCTCTCTCTCTCTCTCTCTCTCTTTCTCTCTCTCTCTCTCTCTATCTCTTTATCTTTCTCTCCACTCACTCTCTACTTCTCGGTCAAGTCTGGATTTTTCCTCTCTTTTCCTCCGATTCGAGCGATCCTCCAATTTGTTCTCCCTTGCTTTTTCCACTCGCTACTCTTATTCTGGGCAAAACAATCGCACCAGTTGGGATTAGAACCTGTGACACTCAAAACAGTGTGCGAGCGCGCAACTTACTGCGCCACACATGACACGCTTGGAGTCTCTCCTCTTTCTTCCAAGCGGTTTATTAAAGTCTGGCAGGAGACCTCGGACTTGACTTGGTGGCGCAGTAGCAAGAGGTTACAGAGATGGGGGGAGAGAGGTAAAAAGAGAGTGGAGAGAGAGACAGAGGCAGAGGCAGAGACAGAGACAGAGACAGAGACAGAGAGACAGAGACAGAGAGAGAGAGAGACAGATACAGAGAGACAAGGACAGTGACAGAGACAGTGACAGAGACAGAGAGACAGAGACAGAGACAGAGACAGAAAGTGATTCTATTACATTTTAGTGAAAGTCTTTCTTCGCCTTCGCTTTGAGCGATCACTCACTTCGAGCTCTAATTTATCTCAGAAAGTGATTCTATTACATTTTAGTGAAAGTCTTTCTTCGCCTTCGTTTTGAGCGATCACTCACTTCGAGCTCTAATTTATCTCATCTTATGCTCCTCATCTTTTTAAAACATTTTCACCAGTTGGAAGAAAGAGGAGAGACTCCAAGCGTGTCATGTGTGGCGCAGTAAGTTGCACGCTCGCACACTGTTTTGAGTGTCGCAGGTTCTAATCCCAACTGGTGCAATTGTTTTGCCCAGAATAAGAGTAGCGAGTGGAAAAAGCAAGGGAGAACAAATTGGATGATCGCTCGAATCGGAGGAAAAGAGAGGAAAAATCCAGACTTGACCGAGAAGTAGAGAGTGAGTGGAGAGAAAGAGAAAGAGATAGAGAGAGAGAGAGAGAGAGAGAGAGAGTGCTCCAAGCACATTTGGTGGCAAATCCATTGTCAACGTCTGGCTTGGGTTCCCGGCAACGATCTGTGTGGCGCAGTGGCTAGCGCGATCGCTTTTTGTTTTGAGTGTCACATGTTCGAATCCCAACCGCTGCCCATATTTTGCTACATTTTACAACAGAAGAAGAAAAAAGGCCAGAGCTGTGCTTATTTCCGTTGTCTGAAAACATGGCAGGTAGCCAAAGTGATCGTAAATTACACCAAGCACCATACACTTTAGGACGCAACACCACATTTGTCATCAGGAGTGTACGGAAATAATGTATTTTTATTTCGGCATTTTATTCCGCTTTTTTCTAGCAGAATCGACAGAGGAATGTTTTCTGAGCATGGCACAAGTAACATAAAGCCAAAATATTCACTCTCTGGCGCGTTATTCAACGCGGCTCTTAACGGCTCGAGCGGCTCGGATCCGCTCGAGCCGCTCGGAGCCGCTCGAGCCGAAACCACTGGCTCGTGGGCGGTACTGTATATGTACATTGCTTTAAACAGGATTAGAGCTAACGGAAAACATATCGGATTAGACCTGTTCATTCATAAATATAAAAGCATGACGATTGTGGAAAACCGCCGTGTTTGTTTTCAGAGTAATCTATGTCATTGTTGTCGCATCTCAATGTCGTAATGAATATAATAAAATACTTACAAACACAACAGTATTATAGGTAACCTTACATTAAACAGCCATTTTAAAAGCGCACTAAAATTGCGCATCAATAATATTAGCACACTAAAATTGTTGCAATAGGCTGCGTGGGCGCTGAAGCTCTCGTGCCTCGCGGACGCCTTCTACGTCGACGAGCTCGAGAACAATGACATGGGCATCGCGGAGCAAATCATCGACACCCAAGTTAGCCATTTATTTTCTAAGCCACGATCCGGCTCGACGCATGAGAAAGAGTTAAGCATATAACATACATAAATTGCTCTTCTTTAAAATAATGTCGGATTTATGCAACAGAACTTTTTTGACAAAGAAATTTGTCAAATTTGGATGTCCTTGGCAAAATTTTTTTATGAAAATTGTGCTGATTGTGAGAAAAAATTAATTTCCTCTTACCTGGTGGTTTGATCGTGAAGCGGTTGCCTATTCAGCTTAGTTTGTGATGTAATAGCGATAATTGTGTCGTGAATCGACTTTGGACTACTATAGTAGCGTGTACTTCAGTAATACTAGATAGAAGTCAGTAATCGTATACGGTAGTCTCTTTTCGTACACACACACACACACACTCTCTCTTCACACTTCCAGGTAATCTCGACCGCCGCGCGCCCCGGGACATCTTTCAATCGACCGGCGACTTCATCTCGTGGCGCAAATCCAATCTTAAGGTTCTGCTTCGCTTTGAATGAAAGTGAAAAGAAATTTACTTGGTCGCGCCAAACTTACTCCTATGAAATAATTGTACGAATCTTACCTTTTAGAAAATACAGACCTTACATTTTTTTTTTGTTTCTTCTGTGTATCTATTTTAGAAAATGTTGTAATCTTGTTCGAATTTGATGTAAAGCACGACATCATTTCCAATAATAAGTATATCCTGCCAAAAGCCTTTATGCTTCCTCTCCAAACACACACAGGCCGACCTCGCACACGGGCCGGCCGCTGTCTGGCGTCGCCCGGCCAATGTCCTCCGCGCGGCCGGGCACCATGGAGCAGGCGGTGCGCACGAGCCGGACGAGCAAGACGGCGCGAGCCGTCTCGTCGGCCACAGCGCGATTCGTTCGCCTCGGCACGGTCAGATATCTGATTTATCAAAAGACTGATTTATTGATGTATTTATGGATTGACTGAGTTATTGCAAGGTTTGCTCGACAAAGCACGGTGAATATGGATTGTTAGATTTTTAGATTTTTTATTTTTATTTTTTCAATTTGTAAAACTCGGCAAGGTCTGATGATTTGTTGATTAATTAATTATTGATTACTATTGTTTATTCGCTATATTCTGCTCGACACAGTGAGGATTCATTGATTGCTTCATTTTATTTTTATCGTAATAATTACAAATAGCGCTTAAACTTCGGAGATGAATCCCGAGACCATCGGGGTCTCTCTTGTAAGCAAACTCTTTGTCACTTTGTCATAAAAGCGCCTGTTTCAAAAACAGCTCGCTCATTGTTTAATATAAAAACAAATGACTCGCTCAAATTAGTTACGAAGTGTATCATCGATAAACTGCCACTTTCGCGTATATTAATAAAAAAAATAATATAGAAGAAATGAAAATAACATTAAAATATATTAAATAAATAAATATCTTCGATGGAGGCCTCGATGGCTTCGTCCATGGACGGTCCGTTTGTGAATCTCGCTCGACTCAACATCAACAAGTACGCCGCCGATCCAGAGGTGTTGCTTTCCACCTTGCGCAATCAATTTCCAAGATTATCAATTTTATTCATAAAGGTACATACATAAAAAAATCTATTCCATATCACGAAATTACTTCTCGGTAAAGAAAACGGCAGGAGAATGCGTCCCCGCCACTCAATTCTAGTTTGAATTATTTTATTTTATTTCTATTAATTGGGGACCAAAAATGTTGTACCGTTTACATACATTTCCTAGGTGAATCGACAACTCTTCGAGTACGTTTTCTATCATGAAGGCGATGTAAAGATGGCGCATCAGGTTAGGAGGAAAGAATAGCTTATCGCTTCAATGAAAGCGTAACGAAAAACAAAAACTGGAAAGGATAGGGAGATCGAAGAAATACATTTTAAATTGATATGTGCCTTTACTTACTGTACTTTTAATTTTAAAAGAAGCACGAAAGTCAACCGTTATTTATGCATGTTTTTTTTTCAATTGTCCTAATCATTTCTATCGCGTTACACTAACAATAAATACATAGTGTGCTCTCTCGCCCTTGTTTCACAATTAGGAATAATGAAGCGAATTCGAGCTGGAATTTTTGGCCTTTTATTTCAGATCGCCGCGGTCGCGACGAAGGCGGCCGAGTTCAAGGACTGGTACTGGAAGAACCAGCTCGGAAAGTGCTATTACAGGTCGCTTTCAAAAATGTCTTCTTTTATTATTTTATTTTATATCGTTTTTTTTATAAGGGTGAGAAATGTAAAAATAATATTTAAAAAAACTGATTTAAGGCTCGGGATGTTCAAGGACGCCGAGCAGCAGTTCACGTCGTCCCTCAAGCACACAAAGCTGCCCGAGACTTTCGCATATCTCGCACGGGTAAATTATTCAAAAAAATGAGCTTATTTATTAACTAAATCCACAACAGCTTTCATTAATCGTGAAGCGGACCAAAATGAAACATTCTGCTGCACGTGTCTCAGACTTTGGGTCTCAAGTCATTCGAAAGATAAAGTCATTACGACTTTGTGCGCTTACAGCGGATGAAGATTTACTCTTTTTACAACATGGCAGAGAAGTATTGCCGATGGTTAATACAAATATGAAAAAATGAACAGCATCTAATTTTGAAAGGATTTTAGTATGACTTAAATAAAATAATTAAAATAAAATAGCAGCACATTTAAAACATAAAAGACTTCCCGACCGCTGTGGTCGCGGCTATCTCGCCCTTGTCTCAGGCAAAAGGGCGCGAATTCAAACGTGAGTTTATTGACTCCTTTAAGGTGCACGCGCGTCTCGACCAGCCTCTCCTCGCCATCAAATGCTACGAGGACGGTATCGAGGCATTCCCACGCGACATCACACTCATGACCGGGCTCGCCCGAGTTTATGAGGTTTATTTGTGCTAGAAATCACATAATATTTGCCGGGGAAATTTAAATTATATTTGACGGGTAGTATGTATTATGAACTTTGGTCCTTAGCGCCTGAATCGTCTCGACGACTCGGTCGCAGTCTACAAGGACATTGCGCGCATTCATCCGAATAACATTGAGGTTCCGCAAAAAAACACTCTTTAAAACTACTCCTAAAATATGGAAGTATATTATACAAAAGAAATCGAACAACATCCAATTTATATTATTCGAGGCAAACATAATTGCGGAGGAAAATCATAAAAATAAAAACTAAAAATTAAGATAGTAAACAATTTCAGGCGATTGCCTGCATTGCGACTCATTACTTTTACGAAGATCAACCGGAAATTGCGCTCGGATATTACAGGTACAGTCAATAAGAAAGTTAGTTCGGGTAGTAAAAATCAGCATAAAGGAATGGCGGCGAGCTGGCTTTAATTATCGTTAGTTGGAAATTCTTCTGGAATGAGAAAACCGTAAGATAACATTCGTTCTACCTTTTTGTGATTTATGAAGACTCGCACCATACGAAAACCACCTGGACGAAAAGACAAAATGACCTTCCTTAAAAACATTAACTTAAAAATTAAAATTTCAAATCTCATTTTAAAATTTAAATTTAAATCTAAAGTAACTTTATTTACTGCATTAATAAATATGTGACTTTCTTTAATTTCTAGACGAATAATGCAATCGGGGGTGTCTTCACCGGAACTATTCGTGGATGCCGGTCTCTGCTGTTTCTTCTGCCAGCAGTTCGATCTCGCCATCGCATGCATTGAGCGGTTCTATTTTCATCATTTTTTTTCCAAAATAAATATTTTTATTTTACAATATGCATAAGATAGAAGAAGAGCTTCTCTACATCGACAATGCCGTCCAAAAAATTTGATCACCTTACCATTAGTGATTTTCTAACTCATCTCAACATTGGAGTTGAGGACCGTTATTTATGGCTATTGAAAATGATTTGAAAATTATATAAATTCATTTGTTGTCTTGTTGTTTCGCAACGCAGATAGTACAGCGCAGACGAACTATCAAATTGAACTATTAGCTGATGGTACTGTTTACATTTCGCAGCGCTCATGCCACGATGGGCGACGACATCGCAGCAGATGTCTGGTACGACACGGGATGCGTCGCGCTGGTTAGCATTCTCACCGATTGTTTCTCTCAAATTTCCTAGACATTATCTCATTTTAATAAGATTTTTCAAGGCGATCATATTTTTGAAACCGTTGAAATTTTTTTTAACGAACCGGTGTTTTCTTTTCACAATGTCCTTTTATATTACGAGAGCTTCAATATTTCTTGATCTTCAGTCATTTCGCACAAGCACACTTCTTTCGTATGCAAAACAGTGTCCCTTTAACATATTTATCGATTGCATCTCACTTTTCAGTAGTGTACAGAAATAATTTAAATTCGTCGTAAACATTTTTTTTAAAGATTTTATCCCTCCCTTTCTCACTCTCTCTTTCTCGTTCACTTTCATTAGCACTCTCTCTCTCTCTCACTCTCTATGGCTCTCTCTCCAGTTCTCCGTTTGTTTCTCTTCTCTCTTCCTCTCTCTCTCTCTCTCGTTTACAAATAAAATTAACGCTCGTCGTTAGAGCCAAACAAGAATGGAATCGTGAGCTTTCGTACTAATGTAACGGAGCCAAAACAGAACACGAGGAAAAGATTTTTTTTATAAAAAATATTATCGAAGATAATTTGAAGTCGATGGGCGACGTCAAAATGGCGACGCGCTGCTTTCGACTCGCCCTCGCGTGCGACGGCGACCACGCGGAATCACTCAACAATCTGGGCATTCTTAGCATGCAGGAAGGCGAGTTGGTAGAGCGCCAAGAATGGAATTGGCAGAGTGCCAAGAATGAAATTTGCAGAGTTCCAAATATTAATCTTTCTCTCATATTAAGGCCGCAACGACCAGGCGCGCGCGCTCTTCCACTCGTCGATCGCGAAGGCACCGCATCAGTTCGAGCCACGCTTCAACCTTGCGCTTATCGACTATCAGGTCAGGAAGTTGAAAGTGCCCGCTTTCTTTGAGGAGGACTATCACGGACAATAATGAACGCATGCTCAACTTGCCGCGACTTCACCCTGTATGTAAACATTCTCGCGTGCTATTTTGAAGGTCGCACAAACTCGCAGCAATTTTATATAATTTTTTCAGCGAGCGCCTACCTTTAATTTGAGAACGATAATTGCATAGGCATGATAAAGTACTGCGGCAATCTTGGCGTGCGAGCGATCGCTCTTAACGAATGATGCAATGATTTTACTAGACTACTGCTGAAGAGGACCACCTGGCATTGCTTGGAGACCACTTACTGTTTATCGTCAATTTAAAGAACAAAAGAGAATTAGAGCCTGATGCCTCCTTTAAGAAATGCGATGCACATACTTATGTCTAATGAAAAGTACATATTTAACCTTTTTATATGTTCCAAAATGCTTAAGAAACACTAAACTCAATCATGATATACTTGAACTTTCCTGACCATTGTACGCTTCTCTAAATCACTCAATTTCGCAACACTTGTATCAGGCAAAAAAGCGCAAATTCAAACTATAGTTTTCTTATGCAGCTCGGCCAATATCTCGAGGCGCGTCGCCAGATCGATGTCGCCCTCGAACTCTTCCCAGAACACACGCATTCTATCACGCTGAAGAAAAAGATCATGACGCTCTTCACCATGATTTAGTGATATTTAATATTATATATATTTTTTAAAATCGTTCAAATTTTTCAGAATTCATTGTAATCAATTTTACTCGCATTTTTATTACGTCATGCTACCGTGTAATTACGGAGAATTTCCACCGTAGAAATCTCCTCTAGAGTTAGAGGAATTACTATAAATATGCAGTGAATGTAAGATAGCGCGAATTTAGGTGATGCTCATGTGTGCGTTTTTATAAATAATCAGTGTTTTTCCTTCATGTAAACAAGTATATTTGCAGAACAACGAAAATCAAATAATTATCTGCTTTGCAACTGATAATGTTGCTGTTGTGATAGCGGAGATTAAATGAGAGTAGCTGGTTTAACTTTTTTTCTGATTGCCTTTTTTTGAGTTCTGTAAGGCTTCTTGGAAGCTATCAAAGTGTTGGTCCAAAACAATCAATTGAGCCTTGAAGCCAAGCCTCCGCCGATCTAGTAAGACCAGTTTAGAAATGTATAAATCAGCTTCACAATTTCGTTTTCTGAGGATGATGGGTCAACAGGAGCAGAATGCGTCGGAACTTCCGGCAATCATAGCCCGAATATTTTTTTCGTATCCCTGAAAGAGTTTGCTGAGGATCAGTCTGTACATGTCATACAAAGCCGTATTTTGAGACTCACCTGTCGAGTTTCTGCAGCGAGTCTCACTGCTAATGGACCTCGGACTCCGAGATAAAAGAAAATCCACTTCTCCTCATAGCTTGCTATTTATGGAAGTGCTTTCTGTATGTTTTCTCTCCATTGCATAAGCCAAGTATTCGAATGCGTCAGAGAATAGAAAGTGGTAGCATGTCTATATCTCCTCGACTACTAATGGATTTCGAGAGCTTGGGCAAAGTCGGTGCACTACTCACTGTCTTTCAGTCGGCAGAAGCTTGCACAGAGCTACTTGATAGGTTGTGACGATGCGCAGGCAAATCTCTTGTTTCCTGCTTCATCTGCATTTGTGGTTGTATTGGATGGTCATCAGCGAATTTACGTTTTGAAAGTTCTGCCTTCACACTTGGCTCTATTCCAGAGCACAGATCCTAAGCATAAAAACACGTTCGAAAACGAAATCGGAAAATTAATACAACATTAGCTCTGTGATATGAATATGATCGGGAAGTGCAGGTCGACGAAATAACAGTTCCATCGTGACCACGCTGCTTCAGCGGAAGAAGTAGGAGGCCCGACGATCAAATCGTTTGGCCATGTGCTTCGTAAATGCGCTTGTCCTTGCATTCGAGTCAGCTAAAGAATAATATTCTAAAGAATAGAATATATTCCATATCACTTGTGCAAACAAATTACATATGTATTCCTAAATCGTAATAAGGGAGTTTTTAACGGGCCCAAAGTCAGTGATAATTCTTTTGATTGTTATTTTATAAGTAATTCCTTGGTTCGGAAATGGAATGTGAAATGCAGCAGAATGTGGCCGAAATTTCGTTATTTTTAGAAATGTGATATTTACACCATTATGAGTCAAAGGGGGTTCTGCGCTTCAGAACGAGTCATGCTCAGTGATTGCACTCGACATACGAGGAACTTGCTTGTATTACGGAAAAGAAGAACAACAACCGAATGATCTACCTGAAGTCTGGCGTTTTGATCGAATGAAGCGGCAGTGTCGCGCTAATGAGCCAGAAGGATCGGCAAGAACTACACAAAGTGAACGCTCGCCATCTTCTATCGTTTCAAAAATTCAAAATATTTATTCGCTAGGTATCCTACATACATATGCCGGTCATCAGCAAGTAATACAAAATCCCATCTTTCATTACTACTTATGCGAGTTTTAAGAGACTTCAACTTCGAATTCAACTACTTCCGAAACAACGGCTGCGGTTAAAACTACTTCAAGAGCTGTTGACTTATCCGAGCGAGCGGCCACAATAGCAAAGAGCAGGGGTGGCCGGCCCCGGCCCCGGGCCCCGGCCCCCGGCCCCGGCCCCCGGGGCCGGGGCCGGGGCCGCGGCCGACCCTGGGGGCCGGGGCCGGGGCCGGGGCCGAGCTCGGGAGCGGGGGCCGGGGCCGACCTCGGGGGCCCCTGGGGGCTGTGGATAATTAAATGAAGTTCACCCCCAATTGAACAAATTATGAGCCAATTTACGATGAAATGTGAAACTATTTATTCAGTATGCCTTACATATGTATTGCACATACACATTTTCTCAATTTTTTATGGATTTTTCCCCCGACGCGAAATTGTTTAAAGAAAATTTTTAAGCTTTGGTGTCGGGGCCTTCTTCGGGGCCGACCACGGGGGCCGGGGCCGGGGCCGACCTCGGGGGCCGGGGCCGGGGCCGGGGCCTACCCTGGGGGCCGGGGCCGGATATTTTCGGCCCCCGGCCACCCCTGGCAAAGAGAACCCAAAAGCCGATCCTGGTGGACTCAACTGAATCGGCCGTCGCAGCAACCAGTAAATCAACTGCTGTATTCACTGATTCAAACATTCCTTCAACCAAAACGGCCTTCAATCCTACCAAAGCACAAGAATTAGAGACTTCCCGAGCTGCAGACTCGTCGGAGGCTACTGCCACAATGGAAACCTACACCGACATCTCAAAACCAATCCAGGGAAACTCAATGGAACCGAAACATTCAGAAAAAAATAAATCAACCGCTGTTGTCACTGACTCAAGTGTTCCTTCAACCATAACGAACGTCAATTCTACCGAAGCACAAGAATTTGAGAATTCTCGAGCTGCTGAATCTTCCGAGGCAACTGCTTCAATAGAAACCTACACCGACACCTCAAAACCAATCCAAGCAAGCACAATGAAGCCGGAAGGCTTAGAAAGAACTACACCAGCCGCTGTTGACACTTACTCAAGCATTCCTTTGAAAACAATGACATTTGATTCTACCGGAGCACAAGTATTTGAGACACCGGCTGCTACAGAAAAAACAACGGAAGTCGAAGTACCAGAAGAGACAGAGACAAATAGCATGAAATCCGTTGAGCAAACTACGAGCACACAAAGCCCTGATGCAGCACTCACCTCTAAGGCAGCGGATTCAACCTTGGCGTCGACAACTGAACATCCAGTGGACACACAAACGTCGACGATGACAACTCGACTTCCAGAAAATTTTTTAACTTCTACGACTTCAGCAGGGCCTGCCACCGTAATCGATCCGGTACCAAAAGATACCACAAGCACTAGCACTTCGACGACTTCACCAGTGATCCCATATACAGCTCTTCCAACACCAGCACCAACTACTACGCAAATCACCATTTCAACAACTCTACCATCAACCGAGCTCACCTCCATTTCAACTACTCTACATTCACACGAGACCACCACCATAGCAAGTACTCTATCTTCAACCGAGGCCACCACCATAACAACGACTCCACCTTCAACCGAGCCCACCACCATAGCAACGACTACACCTTTAACCGAGCCCACCACCATAGCAACTACTCTACCTTTAACCGAGCCGCCTACCACAACGACAACGACTACTACGACAATTCCCCCAGTTAGTTGGAACAGCTTTCTCTTCAATCTCTCTCATATATTTCCCGAATCGTATCCTTGAAACATTGTTGTGCATTGTGTATCTTATTTACTGTGATGACTCCAATTTCAGAAACCGGCATTTCCAGTCGTACGCGCTATACGCTATAAAGCAACAGAAAATAACGTCTGCCACTTCCTCACGCTAACAGGCGGCTTTGACAATGCTAAATTCGTCAAGGATGGTCAACATCTTTTATCAATTTTATAAAGAGCTATGATAAAGTGTTCTAAATGGGTATTCAGGAGACATGGATTGGGGTGCAATACCGTTCGATCAAAAGGCGATTGCTGACCAGGCTGATCCCGGGTTTAACACCTGCGCCCTGCTGCTCTGCAGGAGATATGACGAGAAAGGTTCGTTTCGGGCAAAATAGCTTGTGTGAGTTAATTGCAATATTAAGAACATATGTGTCGTAAAAAAAATGTTGGAGAATATGAATTGCTTTCCATCAAAATCGCAACATGCATATGAATTACATATGTATGTATGTATTTAGGGTGCACAGTGCTCTATCGCTCAAAAGACAACATACAGTGCGAGGCGCATGAGCCTTTCGGATTCGTAGGTACGGAAAACTGGTGTGGAATTACTCCGAACCTTCGCATACGGGAACTGTCAATCAACCTATTGTACTCTATCATCAGTAAGATTTTCAATATTTTTTCTCGTCACTGAGTCATTTTCTGACTAATTGTTCATTTCCTTATCGTTGACTTATTGTTAGTCGGAAATGCACATGTGTTTCTTGAATCATTTATGTCTAATGGTTCTTCCAATGTTGCGACACACAATAATGTTGAGCGGGACTGTACATTTTAGCCAGCTCATCGTCTAATATCTATCTCAACGAGGCAGGCAGCGAGTACGCCGAGTACACTAACATCGTGAATAGCTTCCGTTATCAGCACAGCGACCTATCATTCTATGCCTGGAATCCTCCTCCATGAGTTCAGAAACGGTATGAGAGAGCGGAAACGAACTCTCTCGCTGGTTCATCAGTCATAAAACCAGTAAAGGCATGTTGAAAAGCCACGTTTTTGGCAATACATAGAAGAGATGCGCAAAATGAAAAAAACCTTTCCATCCTACCGTAAAAAAATAAAAGAATTCATTTTTGAACATACCACTTAAATTTTCAAATTTACTTTTGAAAAGCATAAAAACATATTAATAAATTTTACAAATGGACATCGACTGATTTGCTGAATTATCTATAAGTTTGACTCCATTGCTTTGGGAAGATGTTTAGAGAGTTTAAAAAAATTAATAACGTTGTGATATTTAGCGACAAATAAGATGATTGTAAGGAGAACATTCAATTATGCGCGAATTCCCTTCTTCGTTCACATTTTGAGCTATTGCTATGTCTTGTTGACGCTGTTAAGTACTGTGCATTAATTAAGTTTATAGTAAATACTCGCTTGATATGCCCCCTTTGAAACTGCCCAGTTATCAGAGAACAACTCTCGTGTTCAAGTCGACTACTGAAAGAGTTCGGCAAAAGTATTCAAGAGAATCCTTTTCCGGGACACCTTTGATATTACAAGAAGTATCCGGCGAATAATTAACATGCCCTTTTAAGCAAAGATCCGTCTCGTCGTAAAACATAGCTTGAACGATATTATTCTTATTATTTCAGACTTATAGTAATGTTAAATTTCACGGGTAGAGAATCAGCAATGGGAGATGTGAGCTCCTCTCCGATTTTGATATCTCTCCCGGACCTAGAACATTCGAGATTGCACAATAGCGATACAGATCGTAACAGCGCTCGAGAAAATAATAATTTATCGTATGACTTTAGTGGAAACAGACGTTGGGAGGCAGTTTGGTCGCAATCTTTTTCCTCTTACAAGCCATTTACATACGTCGAGAGAACTATTTTTGGATTCGTTAGATGACAGACAACGGCAATGTTTCAATGTCTCCCCGGCTACTAATAGATTTCTTTGGCCAAGCCATGAGGAGATCTCACTATCCTTCGTCTCTCTTCGAAGTGGATTGCGCAGATATCGATAAAAGGCTCTCGCCTTCTTTTTGCATCTGCATCTTTTACGCCTTTTTTTCACATCCTTTACATGCCCGAATATTGCTCCGAACATACGAATACGACAGCCCAGGGCTATGAGAAGTTGGGCCGACTGGCCCAACGGAACCATCTCTGGCCGCGACCCGAATTGAAGTTCATTCGAATCGGATTCGACGCCGATCGACAATCGCCTGGTGATTGATGCACCAATGGCAATTTATTTTTCTTATATTCATTGTTTTAAATATATATCTTTAAAAAAGATTCTGCGGCTACATTACGGGGCAGCAGAGAATGGACAAAGAAACCCACCTGCGCTTCATTAAAGATAAAGTACGAGAGCCCAGTCACGCGCTGAATGCGCATGTGAGATCTAAAGTTGAAGCATTGCGAAGGATCAGAGCTGTGATAAAGTCATCTATCTTTTGAATAAAAAGCCTAAATATAGCCTAATTTACCTAAAATGACCAAACATTTTCGTAATCCGGTGGCTTCTTCAGCCAACATTGTGAAAAGATGTGCGCGAAATATCAGAAGCACAAGCAAGAGAGAAAGGGAGAGAGAGATAGAGAGCAAGGAAATAGAATTTGTCATGAAATGCAAAACAATTGGCGATGATGCCGAGCATAAAGTATAAAGCAGGTCTAATAACATGATTCCTTCCCTTTTCTTCTATTTTTGCATGTTGGGATAATCAACTTGTGCTAGTGAGCTTCTCTGGCTTTGTTTTATATTTATTTTCTTCTCAACACTCTTTCCTCTCTCTGCCCAAAATATCTATCTCTCTCTCTCGGTTTCTCAGTTCCGTAACTTTAGCTCTCTCTTTTACCCGCTCAATCTCTCTCTCCATCTCGTCCACAATAGTTGTCTGTTCTACAGTATTAGCTGTTCAGAACGGTCCCAATCATATTCCAGTAATCGTTACTTGTGGTCCGGGCCATAGATAAAGAATAAATACTATATGACCACTGCATTAGTAAGTGAGAAGTTGACACGATAGACTAACAGCAGCTTTGACATGAGAGGCAAGCGTAACACTCTTTGCATTTGCATATAAGACGAGACAATTTCGCTTCAGTAAGAAGTTTTGAGAAACTTTAACGCATGTCACCGCCATTGAAGCCCGTCATCGAAAATGGTCTCGCTTTCAGGTGACCGTTTTGAATACGGGCCGAAAGGCTATGCGTAAAATGAGACCTTAGAGTTCTGTACTGGTAACTTTGCGGAAGCAAGAAAAGTTCTAAGAAAACCTTCACCCAGGTGTTTACCAAGATTTGGATTACCAAGAATATAGGGTATATCAAAAGATTCTTTCCAATCTGGTTCTTTTTTCTCACTTGCCTTCTGCGCTCGGTAACTCAAGAGTTGAAGACGAAGGAAAGGCACACAAAAAGCACACACGTAAATTCACAAATGCCCTTGAACCACTTAGAGACTTATGTAACTCCGTCGCTAGGCGCCGCCGTAGAACACGCAAAATTCTCTTCAACTGTACATCACTGAAGCCGAACAGTCGAGCGCCGAGCAGTGATGGCGACTGGTGAGCGAATCAAGTGGCTTCTGCTCTTCTTCATCTTCTTCCTTACACAAACTCTGTAGGTTCAGTGGCATCAATAAAATTCACTGACAAACTACATATATTAATATTCATTTGTTTGAAGTCTTTCGCCCTTACGGAAGCGTCTTCAACTACTCTTGCCAGCCTCAGCCGCTCCACTTCAAGCCAGAAACATGCGCTGTGGCTGAGCATTTTCTATCCCTTTCACATATTTCCCAAATCGTATCCTTGAAAGATGATTGTGAATTGCGTATCGTGTTTATTGAGGTGGGTCCAATTATAGAAACCGGCATTTCCAGTCGTACGCGTTCGGCGCTACAAATCCGTTAAAAATGGCCCTTCATAACGCTAACAGCCGACTTTGATAATAATAAATACGTCGAGGAGGGTCAACATCGTCTTTTTATCAATTTTAGATACCACTAAAGTACTATAAATGGTTATTCAGGAGTCCTTGATTGGGGCGCAATACCGTTCGATAAAAAGGCGATTGCTGACCAGGCTGATCCCGGGTTTAACACCTGCGCCCTGCTGCTCTGCAGGAGATATGACGAGAAAGGTTAGGTTCGGGCAAAATATCTTGCGTGATCAACTTGATATATTAAGAATATATGCGTGTTTAAAACACATAGATGCACAAGTTTTGGTTTCCATCAAAATCGAAAAATCCATACATACCGTGTACATTTTAAGGGTGCACAGTGCTCTATCGCTCTCCAGACAACACACAGTGCGGGGAGCATGAGACATTCGGATTCGTAGGTACGGCAGACTGGTACGGAATTACTCCCAACCTTCGCATTCAGGAACTGGATTTCAACCCAGTTCTCTCTTAGATGTGTTAGATTTTTAATTTTCATGCTCGTCGCTGAATCATTCACTGGCCTATTGTTTTATCTAAAACATGTTCAATTACATTATCAGCGACCTCCTCGGAAATTCACAATTGTTTCACGAAACATTTGTGTCTAGTTCTTATAACGTTGCCACACACAATAATGTTGAGCAGAACTGTACATTTGAGCCGGGACATCGTCTCATCTCTATCTCAACACGGCCGGCGGCGAGTACTCCGAGTACACTAACTCTCCGAATAGCATCCGTTATCAGCAAGGCGACCTATCATTCCATGCCTGGATTCCTCCATAAGTGCAGAAACGCAATGGGAGAGCACAAACGAATTCTCTCGCTTGTTCATCGGTTATAAACCAGTAAACACATGTTGACAAGCCATGTCTTTGATGTTCATATCCCTCCCTCTAATAGAACCCCCTACAATAGTGCCCCCCCAATTGTCTAATAGAGACGTACCTGGAATCTATTCTTGAGGTATGGGATGTTCTTCCCAATGAACTGGTTGCAAATTCATTCAAAATCTACGGTAAAACTGATATTCCAGTGATGATTCCATTGAAGTAGAGCTATAATTCTTCGTTTTTGTCAATGAAATGTTGTGATCAAACTTTTTGTCAATCACATTGAAAAATAGCACCCCTCCCTCTAATAGAACCCCCCCCCCCTCCTCTAATAGTGCCCCCCTCTCGCACGGGTATTGAAAAATAGTACCCCCGGGGCACTAATAGAGAAAATACGGTATGGCACTTCCTTAACAAAACTTTTTTAATAAGAGTACAATAACAGTCGGAAGTTTACATCGGCTCCAAACACACTCAAATTCTAGCCCGTGTTGTGAAACCGGGTTTGCTGTAAACACGAGTTAGACTGAACGACGTCCCGTACCGAGACAAGGCCCAGGCCGACGCGGTAGATCCCAGTTTTGGGGCTTCTGTCAAGCTGCTGTGCGTACAACATACTAAACACGGTAAGTACATAAATAAAAAATAATTCAAGCTTACAAGCTCAATTAATCTTGTAAACTAATTTGCCCAATTCACTTTATATATTTTCACATCATTAATCGACGTATAAATAAAAATAAATAAATTGAAATTAACCAAAAACAAGGCGTAAAATCGAACTCGAGAAAAAAATGAGTCCTTTAATGAAAAAAAAGTTGACTGGCGTTTTGATCGCAATCTTTCCCCTTACAAACGTGCTTGTATTTTTGGTTATGTTAGATACCCGACAACGACGTCTCCCCGGCTACTAATGGATCGCTTAGGCCAAGCCATGAGCCGATTCCACTATTCTTCGTCTCTCTTCAGATTTTGCTGAGAGGCTCTAGAGAGCACTGAAGCCGCACAGTCGGAAGCCGAGCAGTGATGGCGAGTATTGAGGCTTTCAAGTGGCTCCTGCTTCTTCTTCATCTTTTTCTTCGCACAAACTCCGTCGGTTCAAGGGTATGAAGTCTTTCGGTCTTATCATTAGTGGATTCGCAGAGATGTAGAAATATTTATGAATAAAAATATCTATTTAACTTAGATGCCATGCGAGTATGAAAAGAAGGAGTCGACAGAGCTAAGGCCAAGGCTGGCACTGCTCCCGGGCATAGCAATGCTGCCAGAGTGCACGATGAAATGCGAGCAGGTTCGACTAGCAGCAAATGAATATATAAATATAAATAAATAGTGTTTACATATTGAATTAAACTATAAAATTCCGACAGTCGCCCGAGTGCGAGGCGGTTGCATTTAATGGAGCTCAGTGCGGCCTCCTCGGAAGCGTCTTCAACTACTCTTGCCAGCCTCAGCCACTCTACTTCAAGCCAGAAACATGCACCACCATGGAGACGACAATGACAGATGACAGCACAACCACGGCTCGGCCGTCCACTGTTGAAACCACGGCACAGCTTTTTTATATCTCTTTCACTTATTTCCCGAATTGTGTCCTTGACGTATTATTGCGTATTGTGCGTCTTGTTTGCTGCGTGATATGAGTCCAATTACAGAAACCGGCATTTCCAGTCGTACGCGCTATGCGCTACATAGCCACTGAAAATGGCGTCTGCCACTTCGTTACGCTAACAGGCGGCTTTGATAATCCTGCATTCGTCAAGGAGCAGGGTCAAGATCGTCTTTTATCAATTTCATATAGCACTATATTAAGGTGCTGTAACTGGATATTTAGACATGGATTGGGGCGGGATACCGTTCGATCAAAAGGCGTGCTGACCAGGCTGATCCCGGGTTTAACGCCTGCGCCCTCCTGCTCTGCAGGAAATATGACGATAAAGGTTTTTTCGGGCAAAATAGCTTGCGTGCGTAACTTGAAATAATAAGAACATATGTGTGGTAAAAACATCTAGAAGCACAGGTTTGCTTTCCATCAAAATTGCAACATGAATACGGTTAAATGTTAAGGCTGCGCAGTGCTCTATCGCTCTCCAAACAACACACAGTGCGATCAGCATGAGAATTTCGGATTCGTAGGTACGGCAGACTGGTGCGGAATTACTCCCAGCCTTCGCATTCAGGGATTGGATCTCAAAGATAGTCAGTCAAGTTTTAGGCCATTAAACAGATGTGTTAATGTCACTTCTATTTTGTTAGATGTTCATTATTCATGCTGGCTGCTCAGTGTATTTTTTCTAACTAACAATAATATTGAAAGGGACTGTACGTACATTTGAGCCACGAAATCTTCTCATCTCTATCTCAACACGGCAGCCATCGAGTACAATAACGTCGTGAATGGGGGCCTTTACCAGCTTGGCGTGCTATCATTCCATGCTTGGAATCCTCCATGAGTGCAGAAGCGCTATGCGAGAACGGCAACGAATTTTTTCGCTTGTTCATCAATCATAAAAACAATAAAGACTTGTTGAAAAGCCATATTTTTGATATACAGCGAAGAGATATGAACGATGAAAAACATTCCATCTTGCCATCAAAAAATACAGAAAATAAAAACAAATTCATATATGCACATGTCTCTTAAATTACGGGTCTTATTCAGTAATTGAAGTGGTATGTTCAGTGTGTGAATATTGTTGTGTCTGCTGCTCTCTCATGAAGAGAAATAAGTAATGTTCGTCGACTGATTTATTGAAATATTTTTGACCACATTACTTTGGGTGAATTTTTATACAGTGGTTAATAAGTTTGTGATAATCTGAGAAGACAAATGAGCGAAGAGGGCCACGTATGCTTTTCTTCGGAGTGATTGTATACTGTGGCAGAGGCTGTTGAAATAATTAAATGACACTTTCTTAACAAAAATTTTCAATCTCAAAACGTTCTTTCATTCTTTTAGCTAAATGCAGTTTGGAGGATGCAAAAAAGACTAATGGCCATCGACTGATTTGTTGAAATGTCTTTAAATTAGTCTCTATTGCTTTGGGGTGCATTTTTAGAGAGTTATAAGTAAGCTTGATGTATTCTCGGTGACAAACGAGCGTAGGGGGCGTTGCTTGGAGAACATTCGCCTATGCCACTTATTCCCTTCTTCAGAGTTATTGTATAGTGTGGCTGACACCGTAGATATATCTAAATATACCGTATTTTCTCTATTAGTGCCCCTCCCTCTATTAGAACCCCACCCCCTCTAATAGTGCCCCCCTCTCGAATGGGTATTGAAAAATAGTACCCCTCCCTCTAATAGAACCCCCTACAATAGTGCCCCCCCAATTGTATAATAGAGACGTACCTGGAATCTATTCTTGAGGTATGGGATGTTCTTCCCAATGAACTGGTTGCAAATTCATTCAAAATCTACGGTAAAACTGATATTCCAGTGATGATTCCATTGAAGTAGAGCTATAATTCTTCGTTTTTGTCAATGAAATGTTGTGATCAAACTTTTTGTCAATCACATTGAAAAATAGCACCCCTCCCTCTAATAGAATCCCCCCCCCTCTAATAGTGCCCCCCTCTCGCAGGGGTATTGAAAAATAGTACCCCCGGGGCACTAATAGAGAAAATACGGTATGGCACTTCCTTAACAAAACTTTTTTAATGCTCAGTTATCAGAGTACAATAACAGTCGGAAGTTTACATCGGCTCCAAACACACTCAAATTCTAGCCCGTGTTGTGAAACCGGGTTTGCTTTAAACACGAGTTAGACTGAACGACGTCCCGTACCGAGACAAGGCCCAGGCCGACGCGGTAGATCCCAGTTTTTATGGCTTCTGTCAAGCTGCTGTGCGTACAACATACTAAACACGGTAAGTACATAAATAAAAAATAATTCAAGCTTACAAGCTCAATTAATCTTGTAAACTAATTAGCCCAATTCACTTTATATATTTTCACATCATTAATCGACGTATAAATAAAAATAAATAAATTGAAATTAACCAAAAACAAGGCGTAAAATCGAACTCGAGAAAAAAATGAGTCCTTTAATGAAAAAAAAGTTGACTGGCGTTTTGATCGCAATCTTTCCCCTTACAAACGTGCTTGTATTTTTGGTTATGTTAGATACCCGACGACGTCTCCCCGGCTACTAATGGATCGCTTAGGCCAAGCCATGAGCCGATTCCACTATTCTTCGTCTCTCTTCGAATTGGCTTGCGCAGATTTTGCTGAGAGGCTCTAGAGAGCACTGAAGCCGCACAGTCGGAAGCCGAGCAGTGATGGCGAGTACCTTTCGGATTCGTAGGTACGGAAAACTGGTGCGGAATTACTCCGAACCTTCGCATACGGGAACTGTCGATCAACCTATTGTACTCTATCATCAGTAAGATTTTCAATATTTTTTCTCGTCACTGAGTCATTTTCTGACTAATTGTTCATTTCCTTATCGTTGACTTATTGTTAGTCGGAAATGAAAATGTGTTTCTTGAATCATTTATGTCTAATGGTTCTTCCAATGTTGCGACACACAATAATGAGGCAGGCAGCGAGTACGCCGAGTACACTAACATCGTGAATAGCTTCCGTTATCAGCACGGCGACCTATCATTCTATGCCTGGAATCCTCCACCATGAGTTCAGAAACGGTATGAGAGAGCGGAAACGAACTCTCTCGCTGGTTCATCAGTCATAAAACCAGTAAAGGCATGTTGAAAAGCCACGTTTTTGGCAATACATAGAAGAGATGCGCAAAATGAAAAAAACCTTTCCATCCTACCGTAAAAAAATAAAAGAATTCATTTTTGAACATACCACTTAATTTTTCAAATTTACTTTTGAAAAGCATAAAAACATATTAATAAATTTTACAAATGGACATCGACTGATTTGCTGAATTATCTATAAGTTTGACTCCATTGCTTTGGGAAGATGTTTAGAGAGTTTAAAAAAATTAATAACGTTGTGATATTTAGCGACAAATAAGATGATTGTTAGGAGAACATTCAATTATTCCCTTCTTCGTTCACATTTTGAGCTATTGCTATGTCTTGCTGACGCTGTTAAGTACTGTGCATTAATTAAGTTTATAGTAAATACTCGCTTGATATGCCCCCTTTGAAACTGCCCAGTTATCAGAGAACAACTCTCGTGTTCAAGTCGACTACTGAAAGAGTTCGGCAAAAGTATTCAAGAGAATCCTTTTCCGGGACACCTTTGATATTACAGGAAGTATCCGGCGAATAATTAACATGCCCTTTTAAGCAAAGATCCGTCTCGTCGTAAAACATAGCTTGAACGATATTATTCTTATTATTTCAGACTTATAGTAATGTTAAATTTCACGGGTAGAGAATCAGCAATGGGAGATGTGAGCTCCTCTCCGATTTTGATATCTCTCCCGGACCTAGAACATTCGAGATTGCACAATAGCGATACAGATCGTAACAGCGCTCGAGAAAATAATAATTTATCGTATGACTTTAGTGGAAACAGACGTTGGGAGGCAGTTTGGTCGCAATCTTTTTCCTCTTACAAGCCATTTACATACGTCGAGAGAACTATTTTTGGATTCGTTAGATGACAGACAACGGCAATGTTTCAATGTCTCCCCGGCTACTAATAGATTTCTTTGGCCAAGCCATGAGGAGATTTCACTATCCTTCGTCTCTCTTCGAAGTGGATTGCGCAGATATCGATAAAAGGCTCTCGCCTTCTTTTTGCATCTGCATCTTTTACGCCTTTTTTTCACATCCTTTACATGCCCGAATATTGCTCCGAACATACGAATACGACAGCCCAGGGCTATGAGAAGTTGGGCCGACTGGCCCAACGGAACCATCTCTGGCCGCGACCCGAATTGAAGTTCATTCGAATCGGATTCGACGCCGATCGACAATCGCCTGGTGATTGATGCACCAATGGCAATTTATTTTTCTTATATTCATTGTTTTAAATATATATCTTTAAAAAAGATTCTGCGGCTACATTACGGGGCAACAGAGAATGGACAAAGAAACCCACCTGCGCTTCATTAAAGATAAAGTACGAGAGCCCAGTCACGCGCTGAATGCGCATGTGAGATCTAAAGTTGAAGCATTGCGAAGGATCAGAGCTGTGATAAAGTCATCTATCTTTTGAATAAAAAGCCTAAATATAGCCTAATTTACCTAAAATGACCAAATATTTTCGTAATCCGGTGGCTTCTTCAGCCAACATTGTGAAAAGATGTGCGCGAAATATCAGAAGCACAAGCAAGAGAGAAAGGGAGAGAGAGATAGAGAGCAAGGAAATAGAATTTGTCATGAAATGTTTTATATTTATTTTCTTCTCAACACTCTTTCCTCTCTCTGCCCAAAATATCTATCTCTCTCTCTCTCGGTTTCTCAGTTCCGTAACTATAGCTCTCTTTTACCCGCTCAATCTCTCTCTCTCCATCTCGTCCACAATAGTTGTCTGTTCTACAGTATTAGCTGTTCAGAACGGTCCCAATCATATTCCAGTAATCGTTACTTGTGGTCCGGGCCATAGATAAAGAATAAATACTATATGACCACTGCATTAGTAAGTGAGAAGTTGACACGATAGACTAACAGCAGCTTTGACATGAGAGGCAAGCGTAACACTCTTTGCATTTGCATATAAGACGAGACAATTTCGCTTCAGTAAGAAGTTTTGAGAAACTTTAACGCATGTCACCGCCATTGAAGCCCGTCATCGAAAATGGTCTCGCTTTCAGGTGACCGTTTTGAATACGGGCCGAAAGGCTATGCGTAAAATGAGACCTTAGAGTTCTGTACTGGTAACTTTGCGGAAGCAAGAAAAGTTCTAAGAAAACCTTCACCCAGGTGTTTACCAAGATTTGGATTACCAAGAATATAGGGTATATCAAAAGATTCTTTCCAATCTGGTTCTTTTTTTCTCACTTGCCTTCTGCGCTCGGTAACTCAAGAGTTGAAGACGAAGGAAAGGCACACAAAAAGCAGACACGTAAATTCACAAATGCCCTTGAACCACTTAGAGACTTATGTAACTCCGTCGCTAGGCGCCGCCGTAGAACACGCAAAATTCTCTTCAACTGTACATCACTGAAGCCGAACAGTCGAGCGCCGAGCAGTGATGGCGACTGGTGAGCGAATCAAGTGGCTTCTGCTTCTTCTTCATCTTCTTCCTTACACAAACTCTGTAGGTTCAGTGGCATCAATAAAATTCACTGACAAACTACATATATTAATATTCATTTGTTTGAAGTCTTTCGCCCTTATCATGAGTCGATTCGCAGTGATATCGAATTATATTTGAATAAAAAAACATCTATTTAACTTAGATGCCATGCGAGTATGAAAGTCGACCGTCGACAGAGCTAAGGCCAAGGCTGGCGCTGCTCCCTGGTACATCAAAGCTGCAAGAGTGCACGATGAAAGGCGACCAGGTTCGACTATCAACAAACAAGTGAATAAATATAAATGTATAATATTCATTTTGCAACATATTAAAGTAGAGCCAAAGTTAACAATTCAGACAGTCGCCCGAGTGCGAGGCGGTTGCCCATAACGGTGCCCACTGCGCCCTCCTCGGACGCGTCTTCAACTACTCTTGCCAGCCTCAGCCGCTTCACTTCAAGCCAGAAACATGCGCTGTGGCTGAGCATTTTCTATCCCTTTCACATATTTCCCAAATCGTATCCTTGAAAGATGATTGTGAATTGCGTATCGTGTTTATTGAGGTGGGTCCAATTACAGAAACCGGCATTTCCAGTCGTACGAGTTCGGCGCTACAAATCCGTTAAAAATGGCCCTTCATAACGCTAACAGCCGACTTTGATAATAATAAATACGTCGAGGAGGGTCAACATCGTCTTTTTATCAATTTTAGATACCACTAAAGTACTATAAATGGTTATTCAGGAATCCTTGGGGCGCAATACCGTTCGATAAAAAGGCGATTGCTGACCAGGCTGATCCCGGGTTTAACACCTGCGCCCTGCTGCTTTGCAGGAGATATGACGAGAAAGGTTAGGTTCGGGCAAAATATCTTGCGTGATCAACTTGAAATATTAAGAATATATAGATGCACAAGTTTTGGTTTCCATCAAAATCTAAAAATCCATACATACCGTGTACATTTTAAGGGTGCACAGTGCTCTATCGCTCTCCAGACAACACACAGTGCGGGGAGCATGAGACATTCGGATTCGTAGGTACGGCAGACTGGTGCGGAATTACTCCCAACCTTCGCATTCAGGAACTGGATTTCAACCCAGTTCTCTCTTGGATGTGTTAGATTTTTAATTTTCATGCTCGTCGCTGAATCATTCACTGGCCTATTGTTTTATCTAAAACATGTTCAATTACATTATCAGCGACCTCCTCGGAAATTCACAATTGTTTCACGAAACATTTGTGTCTAGTTCTTATAACGTTGCCACACACAATAATGTTGAGCAGAACTGTACATTTGAGCCGGGACATCGTCTCATCTCTATCTCAACACGGCCGGCGGCGAGTACTCCGAGTACACTAACTCTCCGAATAGCATCCGTTATCAGCAAGGCGACCTATCATTCCATGCCTGGATTCCTCCATAAGTGCAGAAACGCAATGGGAGAGCGCAAACGAATTCTCTCGCTTGTTCATCGGTTATAAACAAGTAAACACATGTTGACAAGCCATGTCTTTGATGTTCATATCGAAGAGATAAGCATGATGAAAAGCTTCCATACTGACGTCAAAAAATAAAGAAAAAAATTCATATTTGAACATACCTCTTAAATTAAGGTTCCCATTCAGTAATTGAAGTGGTATGTTCAGTATTTGGATAATTTTGTGTCTGCTGCTCTCTCAAGAAGAAACACTGACACAAATATTGCAATTTAAACAAATTACTTATGGGCACCGATTGATTTGTTGAATTATCTTTAAATTTGACTCCATTGCCTTGGGTGAATTTTTAGAGAGTTTTTACTTACATCATTAAAACACTAAATCGGTTCTAAAGGCACCTAGATGTTGTTTCAACGCAACTACTATAATTCTCGATGGGAAATTTATGATTTGTAAACGTGTACATTCGATGTTAGAAACTGCACAGCTTCATGGTATATGTATGTATGTATATGTATTTATGAAAAAGGCAATTCAACTGTCCATAAGAAATTCGTCATTCTTTTCAATAGCTTTTTTGATCTGTGTTCTCTCTGCGAATGTTACTATTGCTTTACAATTTTCCTGCACAATTGAAGTTATTTGAGAGGAAAAAAATTACAAATTAAACAGATGAATATTTTGATTTTCAGCAATATTTTCAACATTTAGTAAAGATCCGGGCCTATAATCACCTTGGGGCATCTGCATAAAAATGTAGCGAAAATAAGATAGTTAAACAAGGAGTTGTCAAAAATGTAAGAAAAATTCGATGAAAATTCCATGGCAACTAATGATGACAGTGGCACCCTTTTGTGGGGGTGGAGGCAAAGTTCTTCATACATATCCTTCATTCACAGGCGTTCGTTCACATCTGAAATTCCGATCAAGTATGTATGTATGTAGTTAGTATGACAGCCATCAGTTGTTCTGCTTTTCAGCAATTTTTTACTCCATTTTTGCCGATGATCAAGCTAACATGTACTTCTCGCCGATTCAGGTACTATTGTTCATGTATGATTATGATCTACGCAAAGTGCAAAAGAAAGTTCCAAAGTGCAAAGGAAAGCTCGCAAATTATAGATCCATGCTTCAACTACCAAGTGCTCACGTCATTCCATTTAAACTGATCGTGAAATTTAGTTTAAAAAATATAGATTTTTTTTGCCAAATAGAACGCTTGAAAATTTGGCAGCACCTTAACGGTACTGTGCGGGCTGTTTTCCCAGCGCGATTTTCGCCAGCAGGAGACCAATCTCGAGGATGACGATGAATGAGCAGCCGAGGAGGAGACCGCTCTGGCCGCGCAGGGAACCGAGCAGAGACGAGAACTCAATTTAGGCAGTATAGACTCAAATTTTATATCTCTATGACTTTAAAGGAGCTGTCCGGGCATAACATGCATATAAGTGGTTTTCTCATGAAGAGTGAATTCGCTTTGGTCTGCAACATCAAGCTCGAAAGTCTGAACGATTTTTGTTCACTAGTTACGAATTTATAAGCAAGCTAAATTTGATAGGGATACGATTTTACAAAGGTCGTCATGACTCCTCTTTCGCGCGCGTTCTATGACTGAACCAGAGTTGGGAATGGGCCCAAAATGTTTGGGCCAGCCCGGCTCTTCGGGCGCTAAGTCCCAATTTCTAATACTTCCGAAAATTTAAAGTTTACGTCTTTTCCATCAATTTGCCAGGAATTTCTGACTTGAGGGCCCAATCGGGCCTACGGGCCGGCCCAACATTTCTTGGGCCAGGTCCGGCCCGGCCCGGGGGCTTGGGAAAATGGGCCGGCCGGGTCGGGCCGGCTCATTCCCACGCTGTGGACTGAACTGCATGAGGGCGAGTGCCTTCAAATCGCATACTTTTTACTCCTGCGATTTTTTATACTGTCAAATAAATAGATGCTGACCGAAATGGAGAGTTCCTCAACCTCGACGTGGGCCTCGACGATATCAAAGAAAATGGCCACCTCACTCTAAAGTAAGCATTATACCCAACTTTTTTTACTTGCGAGTAAATTGATAAAGGGGACGTTACATCACTCTGAAATTCCCTTCTCTCGTCTTCATAACACTTTAACTTTAGCTTCAACACTTCAAATTTGAATGAGTGGACTTACAAAGGTTGCCGTGCAGTTGCCTTCGCTGTTGGACTCGTTCGTGTGAGTACATGAATCTTCAACCTGAAATAAATAGGTTGTAAAAATTGATTGTGTCTTTTGTGATTAAAAGCAGCACCATTTGATCGCTGGTTGATGCCTGGAAGACGAGCGTTTCGAAAGTGTTGGAATGACAAGGCGGAGGACACTCGCACTCTGCCCAGCCTGAGGGATCGCCGCGGGAGGAGAGGAGCAAAGAGATGCAAGCAACTAAAGGCAACCTACATTTGCATCGCCTGCCCAAGGATCTGGGTGCTGACGCTTTTCAGAGTTACACGGCGAAACGCCCTGCTTCCTGACAAAAGTTGCGTCCATACATCCGCACTCTTGGTACACGACATCTTGATAGCAGGACCGGAAGCAACCCTCAATTATCGTTGACAAGTCAGCAAAAAATCTTGACCCATCATTTTAAATTATTTTAACTTCTTGACTATTGATGTAGCGTCTCTCTAAATCACATGCTCTTTCGCCACTCGATAAGGCAAAAAGGCGCCGCGAATTCAAGATTGAGTTCGCTCATATAATTCCAGATTGATTGCTCATTAAATAAGATCAAGCTAACATCGATGGAGTAGTCAAAGTCAAAGTAGAATGAGGCCACTTCCGATTTGTCGCGAACGCACCGCGCACTGACACCACCAAAGGCGGAATACGTAAACTGAACATATCATTTTCCCCACTCTTTGCAGGGTTGTTGTTCATGGTAAAAAAAACCAAAAGAAAAGTTCAATCTTCTTTGAACAGAGAAAAGGCCTTCATAAAACGCTTGCACTACCTCGTTTACTCGAATAGTTGTTGTTGTTCCCGGAAGAAGTGCGATTCCTTTGCTCTCGGCGTAGACTCCATGAGATGCTGGAAAATATGTATGTACTATTTCTTCCACACTACCTGACCATTATTATTCAAGAAAAAAGAAGGAACTTGCCAGGCTGTATGAAGACATTGACTCCTGTTGTTTCCGACCAGCTGGCCTGCTGGGCACTTTGCGGGTCCACCGTTACAAGAAATCCTGATTAAAAGGAGTATATTTTAGGCCCTTTTGGCGAGATATGAAACAATTACATATGTATTTGAATATTGTTTCCACCTAGGTCGTCTTCAACGATCGCAAGACTTGTTGAACGGTTCTGGGCTGCCGGGTTAAAGACGAAGCAGTTTCCGAAGAAGGGATCATGTCGCATTTGAAATGTTGATCTAAATGCATGTTCGTCCATGTCGAATTTATGCTGAAGTCGAACTCCAAATCGAGCGTTTCTATCAAAAAAGTAGCTTCAGTGATGATGTCTTCGAGTTGCCAGCTAAGACCCGGACGTTCGCCATCAGAGATAAAGCTTAGAAGAGCAGGCATTGAGGATCTGAAGACAGCCGGAGAGTCCTTCCCCATTGAGATCATCTGAAAATGCAAAGTACAAATGAGTTTGCTTACGCCCATTCAACTAACATCAAGCACATTCTTGACTGAATCATTTCCATAAATATCGGCGAGATCTCCAAGAGAAGCAAGAGCTGGAAGCAAGAAATCTTGATTGAAAAGATGCATCAGCTCAAATGACAGATTAACGAACAATTGCCGCAAGTTGGCCCGGTGTAATTGGTAAAGCAAATGCATGAGCGACTTCCATTGACAACCTCGCAGATGGCAAGCGAATCCTTACTCTGGCAACTGCATTGACAGGTTTGCGGTTTCTGCACCAACACCACGATAGAATAAGCTTCTTATGGTCGTTCTCACTCTCTATTCCGAACTGACACATTCGAACTGAGCCTCCCGCTTGCGTTTCTGTATTGTCCGCACGGGCCCTCCGTATTAGTTGTCGTGGTAGTTGTGCTAAGTGAAAATTATGGCAATGTGAATACTTGAGTAATCAATGCAGAGGAATTAATCAAGGAACTTAAATTTAAACCTTGTTCTAATAATTTATGAGACTTAATATTTAATAACTCTGTTATCATTGTAGACTGAGTCGAAGTTGCTGTAATGGTTGACTGTGTCGAAGAAGCCATAGACTGAGAAGACGATGTTGCTGAATCTGTGAGTGGTGATGTTGATGTTGTTGCGAGAGAATTCGATGTCGGTGGCGCTATCCTTTAAACAAATCCCACTATGATCATCCCAAAGTATTCTATATAAATTAAAAATATCGCAAAAATGCCTTTTTGAAATTTTTTATACATTTATTCGATTAAATCCTGTGATATTGTCAAAGCTCAAAACGTGAATATTACAATATTTTCAATGAGAGCACTCAAGCATTACGTTGTCGTCTTAAAATCTGATGCAGTTGTTGAGGTCGTAGTCGTCGATCTGGTGGGCGCTAATGTGGACTGAGTCGAAGTTACTGTAATGGTTGACTGAGACGGAGAAGCAGTGGTCATCGCAGACTGAGATGATGATGTTGTTGTGGGTGTTGCAATTGGCGTTGTCGTCAAAGAATTCGTTGTCGTTGGAGCCTTTCTTCAAAAAAAATTCATAAGAAAAATTGTTGATTCATAAGATCACTGCACTTCAAATTCGGTGAACGATCAAATATCCAAAAGTGAGTATTGCAATAAATGTACAAAGCACTTGACGTCTTCTCGCTTTTTACAAAGATCGCCAAAGATATTCGATGTTTTACATTGTCGTCGTTAGTTTTGATGAGGATGACTTTGCCGTGGTTGTCGACTTCGATGTGGTGGGCGTCGATGTGGAAGTCTTTGAGGTTGTCGATGTTGTAGTCGTCGAGGTGGTCGTTGAAGTCGTCGTTGTGCAGCCAAAAAAACGAGAACATGCAGGAGCCAGTCACTCTAAAGTTGGCTAGAAATAGAATTGTATCCGTAGTCCACACTTTGCACTGACATAGTTATATTTGCTCGCAATTGAATAACTCACCAAAAACGAAGAAAATGACGAACGATAAGAGAGCCGCCGATTTCATCCTCAATTCAATGGTTACAGTGAGAAAAATCTCTAATCCGCTACTATCTCGCTCAACATTATTGTGCCCTATATTTATAATATTAAGAATAAAATTAGTATTAATAATATTAGTATTAGTTCTAATGGTGGTGCAATGGCTCAGTAATAACTGCAAAGAGGATTTCGCTCAAAAGTAACTTTTTCCTCCTCGAATGCACTTAGCGCACTTTTTTCTCTCTCTCAAACATTGCCAGGATGAGTTGAATGCAATCGTAGCATTGCTTCCTTCTCTCGTGATCCCTCTGTCATTTGGGTGCAGCTGTCATTTAAAAGAGAATAGCCTTCTGTCTCGGACGAGCCAAATTCTATGGCGGAAGCTACCAAATTGCACATTCTGTCGCGTTGAGGAGATTTTGGCCGCGACAAGGGTCTCTTCTCTTCGTAAACAGATTTGCCTGACAACGCGGGAGTCCACAGTTCGCGGGATTATAGGAGTTTGAACATTTATTTGTTTATTCGTACATCAATATGTACATATGTACATATATGTGTATGCAGGTGCGACAACCTTGAGATTAATGATACCACATACATACATATGAGTTTTGCAGGTGCAATCTTGGGAAATAATAGGAAGGGGAAGTTGGAAGGGAAAGCTGAAGCCTTCACACCTCTCGGCGTGCGACGGATGATAGAGTGAGCGACTTCCCGAGGGTGGGCAGACCCTTCAGCACGAGAGAGAGAGAGAGAGAGAGAGAGAGTGCTGCCGCCACACACCGAACCAACTCTTACCACGATGACCTTGACACGACCGATGCATCATAATTGTACTTTTAACTAAATAATTGAATAGGATTGAATACAGATCGAAAACAATGAGTTAACCGCTCCTTTCGCAAGCACCATCGTGCCATCTGTTGCATTCACAACGGCTTACATATGTATATCGGCTCTTCACAGTCCTTTGTCAGGTCGCGGATTTAGCCATTCGTACTTGTATTGAATATTCATATCGGCATAGATCTTTAAACAATGTTTTAAAAGTATGTTCTACAAATTTGGCTTACACTATAAATGTGAATAATTTGAGACAGAAAAAAATGTCTGAACATCGCGACCTCGATCTACGGGAAACTCCCTTCACGTCAGGAGTTACATAGCTGCTTGCATAGTGGGCGGATTAGAGTTTCACCATGCTTACTCTATATGCTTATGACGAAAATCTGCCATTGGCGCTCGAATTAAAAGCACTGGCAACCGCGCACTTTGGACTCTGGCGTTGTTAGGCAAATCTGTTTACGATGAGTGGAAAAGTCGTTGATCCCTTGTCGAGGCCACACTCTCCAAATAGCCAAAAAATGTGCAATTTTGTGGCTTCCGGCCGGGAATCAGCAACCGATGTCGGGCGGGTTTTTCATAGCATGCTCATAGGCCGAGGTGTGAGGCTGGGACTAATAGACGAAAACGGAGGCATCGAGACGCAATGTCTCATTTTCACTGGCATTTTGAGGTCAACCTTTTTTCGCGGCGAGAGAGTACACAAAAATGAGAGACCAAACGGAGCAATGATTTATAGCTTCCTTTTCCCTCTCTCGTCTTCCACACTCTTGCTGTTAGAAAAAGAGTTGACCATTATGTTGACCACTTTTTGGCTGAGCACGCTTTTTAAAGATGGGATCTTTTTGGAATAAGTTGGGCCCATCTTTCTTCTTTTCCATACTAATCGGCTCTTTTCAGAGTTCACCCTCAATCTTTTTTGTTAAAAAGTTGAGCTCAACTTTCGCCCCGTTTTCTTCCTAGATTAATAGCACCACAGATCTTTGTATGTATCTCAGGCAGAGGTGTCAATGGGCCGGCCCAATTTTCCAAGGCCCCGGGCCGGGCCGGGCCGGGCCCAAGAAAAGTTGGGCCGGCCCGTAGGCCCGATTGGGCCCTCAAGTCAAAAATTCCTGACAAATTGATTTTAAAAACGTAAACTTGAAATTTTTGAAAGTATTAGAAATTGGTTTATTTAGTGGCATGTTACTTAGGGGTGGGGGAAACATATTTTTACTTTGTTAAACTCATGCAAACCCAAAAGAAACCCCCAATTAACATAGCACCAATTTTTGAAGAAAAAAATTTTTTTTTGGATTTTGAAAATCGGGCTCAAACGGGCCCACGGGCCGGGCCGGGCCGGGCGGGGCCCAAAATTACAAGGCCCGGAAATTTCCGGGCCGAGACTTTGGGCCCCCAGGGCCGGGCTGGCCCAAATATTTTGGGCCCGTTGACACCTCTGATCTCAGGGCAAAAGCTACTCTTCTGGACGTCATCTTTGACTTTTCTCGCTGGTCATCAGTTGTATGCGTTCGATTTTTGTGCTGCTGCGACCATAAAATTGGGCGAATCTATTGTAGATTCGCATCAATTGTGCTGTAAGTTGTGAAGCGTGTACAAAGCTTGCAAGGAAAACACAGTCCATCGAAATAGCCATTGACAAGAATTATGGACTTCTTTTGGATAGTGGGATTGAAGAACATTATGAGAATTCCGGGCCACAGGAAATTCCCACCGTAACCTTCTACTACTCCAATCCGTACAAATTATCGGAGACGAGCTGGAAAAGAGGTTTATTTGAGAGAGAAAGAGAGAGAGAGAGAGAGAGAGAGACGTAGAAGATGATCGTATTTGAGGAGAAGAAGAAGGGAGAAAGCCAGTGAGCGCGCCGTTCGACGCTTGGAAACATCATGCAATTGTCGAGACTAATTTAGGTAATATTCTAATTATGCATCAATCTAGTTATGCTACTTCACGACTATAGACGAGGCCCATTGTGAAAACAACTCTGCTTACATTTATTATTTTTTAATCATTTTGCAATAAAGTACATGGATATATGCATGTATTCATGAATACATCTCGATCTCAGCACCGCCTTCAGCTTAGTCGCCCTGTCTCTTTTCTCAAGAACATCGTTAGCTACATATCTCCTCGGAACGTGTTCTTCCTCTTCTTCTTTGTCCTTCATATTGCAAACATGTCCTGGTTCATGCCGTGTGACCTCTTCTCTCTCGACTGTCTCATCGTCAGTCGTCTACTCTCTCTTCGTAACGCATGCTTCCTCGTCTTCTCTGCTCTTGATATTGCAAACATGGCCTGGCTCATACTGAGTTCTTCAATAAAGATTTGATGTCTGGTCAATTGTTGGAATAAAGAATGTGATTTAGAAAGGCATGAAGATATGTCGCAAGCATTTCAGGCTACACATTAACTGTCTGTTTATGTCTGTTTTACTGTAGTAAATTGGAGGTATATTAAGTTCAGGCGAATTGACAGTTCGAGTGAAATGGAGAGGTCGGAGATGATCTTCTTGATTTGCCTGGGAAACCTTCTTCAAGCAATCGACAAATATCTGTTGTATGTTCATATAAAGCTTGTAATCTAATTGTAAGAAATTCTGCGCCCATAAAATGAATGAAAGCATACCTTGATGTACCGCCGAAGTGTCTGATTTGGAACGAAACGCTCGCAATATTCCAATCTGCTCGGAGAAAACGTTAGAGCTATAGCCTTTCAAGTAGAGTCAATGGTTCTCCCCAAGAAGATCGAAGACTCTCTCTCCCTCTCTCCTAACACTCTCCCTCCTCCTCTGCCGCTCTGAAAATAGGAACATCATCTCAGATGCTTCCCACACTAACAGCGAGATGAGATATATGAAAAAACAGAAAGCCTACCTCGCTATACTTCTGTACCTACAGGAAATTTAAGTAAAAGGCACCGCCTCCGAATTCTTTTTATCACCTCTTCCTTTTCTTTCTACTCATACGGAAAAATGTCAAACAGCGACATTTTCCTCTTGTTTTTTGGTACGATATGTATGTATTTCTGCATCTTCCACATTATAGCGGCTGTGCTAATTTCACAGAATGGCCATCATCCAGACTACTCTTCTGCTCTCAGTCGTCCTCATCGCAACATCGGCATGCAACTCGGCCGAAGAGGAGAAGAGTGAATGATTTACAAACTATGTTTATGCCATGATATTTTACCAAACTTTTGATAAGAAACTTTATATGAATAATTTGAAGGATCAATAAAGGAAACGATCAAACTGCTGAAGTCATCGCTCTTGTCGGAGTACGAAAAGGGTTTCAGTCCATATGGCCTTGCGACGGGCCAGAAGAAGGGCGGAGTGGTGAGGATCACACTCGGCTTCGCCACTCTCACTTTCGTTGTATATATTAATTTTTTTTTATAAATGGTTATTTTTACAACAATTTTCACAATGTTGACATTGCCCTTCTAGGAATGGCTCGACCTGCGTCTGGAAATACGGCTAGAGATCTTGGGTACCTAGGACGGTGCGGACCAAATCAGACGGTTCCAAATCTCAAACTGGCCAAAAAGGAGAAAATCGATATCACAAGACGACGCATCAATGCCAACTGCCCGTTGCTCAATTTTTCGCGTGACCGTTTCACTTATTCGCTCAAACTCTCCGTTTCTCCTTCCTTGCATGGAAAGGCAAGTTCGTGCTAGTTACAGTTTTTTTTTCTTTCCTGCTCTATTTGCTCTTCTTTGGACTTTATATTTTCTTTCTTCATATGTTTCACTCCTCTCTCATTACATTCTTGAGAATCGGCTGTTTCGGCGAGGGTGAAAAAGGGAACACCGAGAATGAAGAGATTACGACAACTTGATAAATGATAATGCTATTTGATCACGACAAATGGGATTGAGTGCTAGAAATTACAATTCAGCGAAAAGGGGTGTGTTCAGCGATCGGATGTTGGATATAAGACCTGGTTCACGACGTGGGACAATTGGTGCGACGACAAATCTTCAAGCATTTACGATGCGCATCCTCATCATTCTGCTCGCGTTCCTCGCAGTAATCACGCTCGGGTCAGTCAATTTCTTATATCCGACTTGAAGGCGTACATATTTCGAAATTTATTTTTTGAAAAAGTATATGTACAATATGTATGCCCTCATTCTGTATTTTACCTCTTGTTTCTATAAGAAATATTGTGATGGCTCAACGACTAGGCTAAAATTTAAGAATTTGGTAGAACCTCATTCATTTTTCCAACGTTGCTATTATTTTAAGCATAAACAATGTTAGATTGGAATTTATGAAGCAAATAATACAGAATGGTGTTTTGCAGGAAGGTCTTTGATGTGAACGTGGTCAAACGTGAAGAGCCACACGGAACGCGTGTGAAGCGGTGTGCTCGAGGCATATATGGGGAGTGTCTTGGGTGAAATTCTGTAATATTATGTCTTCTGTAATATTGTGTCACCATATGAAAACTTAATTTCGGTATGAAATAATGAAGTACTGAAAACGATTAATAAAATCAACATATGTACATATATGCAGAAATATCTAGAGAGTACAAAACAAGGTAAACATTATTTCAAGTACATAGGTATGGAGTCTGGCTTTAAATTGATTCGGCTTAACAGATTTAAAATTCGAGAGCTCAGTGAAATTGTGAAAATGTCGACAAGAATAGAAAAATATATTGCTTTAGCTCAATCTAATAAGGGAATTAGAAAAACAAAACACTATTTACTCCCCTTAAACCTCCTTTAATCACGATTGTACGTCCGCAGCTCTCGATTTGCAGCATAGGACATGAGCCAAGCCATGTTGGCTACGTGGAGAATAGAGCACACCAGGAAGCAGACATTGCGACGAGTGAGCCAACGAGCGAGGAATTGCATGGAGGGAGAGGAGGACAGATTCAATGCCTTCATTCGATCGGGCAGGAGCCTCAATTAATATTTAATATAGAAACGTATTGAGAATTTCATTTCTGAGAAAGCAACAAATCTAGAAATAACTCACCGATTGAGGGCAGCAATCATTGCGGTTAGGCCATCTTCCTTCTTGGCGGTAGAAGGACTGAATGACTTCTTGTCAATTTCCAAATAGAATTTTTAAAAGATCTAAAATAAATTGAGTTGACTGGTTTCACAACACTGACTTGCGCCTTCTGGAGGGGCTTCTTCCTTCCTCGAATGTCTTCTTCCTTCCTCCAATTACCAAGACAACGATTACTGCTACAGTAATCAGGAGGATCTCGAGCAGGATATACATGCCTGTATTATTTATCAGTCTGTTAGTAGTATGTTCAAAAAATACAACTAAAATGGTGATTACTTTGTCAACTTACCGAGAACTGGAAGGACGTCTGCTTTCGGGAGCATTCCCGCAAGGATACTCACGATTACTGCCATGGAGGTCATGGTTGTCAATCCAAGATTGACCTCAATTGAAGCGAATGACAAAGAAAGATAAAAAGAACAATATAACTTGTCTTACAGCGTTGCCTACGATTGCCTGTTCTTCAGACTTGAAAAGGCCGAGGAGAATGAGAAGACCGAGGATGAAAGTGGGCACGATTACAAGGCCGACCTGTGAGAATTCAAGCATGTTGTTGGATCTCCTAATTCCACTGCTAACAGAGAATTGCGGCTGGCGGCTTATACTTATTATGAAGTAGCCCTGAAAGAGACTCGATACTAGCGAAATACAAAATATATCATTCACTATCTCTCTACATTTCATTTGCACCTTTAATCCGAATCCGAATCCATAATTCGAATGCATCTTTCGCTTTCCCTTCCTTGCACCGTAAAGCCATTTCAGCACCCCGCCCACCGTTCCTCAGTCGCCCTTTTCGCTCTCAGCCAGGGTAGGTTTTTTTTCTGATTATCTGTCCTCATTTCTGCTCCTTCACCAGTTCTTATTCCTGATGATATTAGTTTCACCCACTCATATAGCAGTACGTGCAGGTCTTGACGTCGAATGGAAAGTCATCTACCTGAAAAATATAGAAAACTATACCGTTAATCATAGCTTTCTCAGGTGGGAGAGTCAGGGAATGTCACAATGTTCCTCTTCTTCGACGTCGCTTTCACCTGTACATTTCAGGTCACATTCTAAAATCGAATTGTATGTAAAAAACATATTTTTCAGGTAGATGACTTTCCATTCGACGTCCAGACCTGCACGTACTGCTTTATTCTCTCAAATTATGAAGAGAATGTTCTGAAACTCGAGCTCTCCATTCATGAAAGGCCACATATCACAGTAAGTCGCATTTTCGTTTCTCACTTATTACATAATTCGGATACATCCCTTAAATCTCCAAAATGGACATTGTTTATCAATTCTCAAAGAAGCGACTCAGAATACTTCGGAGTGGAAGATGCGTGTGATGGAAGTGGCATATGAAGAGAAAATAGTTCATGTCACTTCTATTTTGTTTGATGTTCAATATTCTTACTCGTCAACAAATCATTACTTATCAGTTCTTCTGTCTAACTAAGACATGTGCAATTACATTATCAGTGACCTCCTCGGAAATTCAGAATTGTTTCTTGAAACATTAGTTCATTGCGTCACAAAATAATGTTCAGCTGGCCCCGAGCAAGCTTCTCATCTCTACCTCAACACGGCAGGCGGCGAGTACTCTAACCTCGTGAATGGGGGCCGTTATCAGCAAAACGATCTATCATTTTATGCTTGGTATCCTCCTTCATGAGTGCAGAAACGCTATGCGAGAGATCAAATTCTCTTGCTTGTGTACCAGTTATAAACCGGTAAAGACACGTTGAAAACCCATGTCATTGATGTACAGCGGAGAGATATACATCATGAAAAAGTTTTCATCCTACCGTCAAAAATAAAGAAAAAGTTATCACATTTGAACATATGTATGTACCTTTTAAATTGGATTTCTTAGGCCAAGCCATGTGACCTCTTTTCTCTCGACTGTCTCATCGTCAGTCGTCTGCTCTCTCTTCGTAACGCATGCTTACTCGTCTTCTCTGCTCTTGATATTGCAAACATGGCCTGGCTCATACTGAGTTCTTCAATAAAGATTTGATGTCTGGTCAATTGTTGGAATAAAGAATGTGATTTAGAAAGGCATGAAGATATGTCGCAAGCATTTCAGGCTACACATTAACTGTCTGTTTATGTCTGTTTTACTGTAGTAAATTGGAGGTATATTAAGTTCAGGCGAATTGACAGTTCGAGTGAAATGGAGAGGTCGGAGATGATCTTCTTGATTTGCCTGGGAAACCTTCTTCAAGCAATCGACAAATATCTGTTGTATGTTCATATAAAGCTTGTAATCTAATTGTAAGAAATTCTGCGCCCATAAAATGAATGAAAGCATACCGTGATGTACCGCCGAAGTGTCTGATTTGGAACGAAACGCTCGCAATATTCCAATCTGCTCGGAGAAAACGTTAGAGCTATAGCCTTTCAAGTAGAGTCAATGATTCTCCCCAAGAAGATCGAAGACTCTCTCTCCCTCTCTCCTAACACTCTCCCTCCTCCTTTGCCGCTCTGAAAATAGGAACATCATCTCAGATGCTTCCCACACTAACAGCGAGATGAGATATATGAAAAAACAGAAAGCCTACCTCGCTATACTTCTGTACCTACAGGAAATTTAAGTAAAAGGCACCGCATCCGAATTCTTTTATACACCTTTTCCTTTTCTTTCTACTCATACGGAAAAATGTCAAACAGCGACATTTTCCTCTTGTTTTTTGGTACGATATGTATGTATTTCTGCATCTTCCACATTATAGCGGCTGTGCTAATTTCACAGAATGGCCATCATCCAGACTACTCTTCTGCTCTCAGTCGTCCTCATCGCAACATCGGCATGCAACTCGGCCGAAGAGGAGAAGAGTGAATGATTTACAAACTATGTTTATGCCATGATATTTTACCAAACTTTTGATAAGAAACTTTCCATGAATAATTTGAAGGATCAATAAAGGAAACGATCAAACTGCTGAAGTCATAGCTCTTGTCGGAGTACGAAAAGGGTTTCAGTCCATATGGCCTTGCGATGGGCCAGAAGAAGGGCGGAGTGGTGAGGATCACACTCGGCTTCGCCACTCTCACTTTCGTTGTATATATTAATTTTTTTTTATAAATGGTTATTTTTACAACAATTTTCACAATGTTGACATTGCCCTTCTAGGAATGGCTCGACCTGCGTCTGGAAATACGGCCCGAGATCTTGGGTACCTAGGACGGTGCGGACCAAATCAGACGGTTCCAAATCTCAAACTGGCCAAAATCTAGAAAATCGATATCACAAGACGACGCATCAATGCCAACTGCCCGTTGCTCAATTCTTCGCGTGACCGTTTCACTTATTCGCTCAAACTCTCCGTTTCTCCTTCCTTGCATGGAAAGGCAAGTTCGTGCTAGTTACAGTTTTTTTTTCTTTCCTGCTCTACTTGCTCTTCTTTGGACTTTATATTTTCTTTCTTCATATGTTTCACTCCTCTCTCATTACATTCTTGAGAATCTGCTGTTTCGGCGAGGGTGAAAAAGGGAACACCGAGAATGAAGAGATTACGACAACTTGATAAATGATAATGCTATTTGATCACGACAAATGGGATTGAGTGCTAGAAATTACAATTCAGCGAAAAGGGGTGTGTTCAGCGATCGGATGTTGGATATAAGACCTGGTTCACGACGTGGGACAATTGGTGACAAATCTTCAAGCATTTACGATGCGCATCCTCATCATTCTGCTCGCGTTCCTCGCAGTAATCACGCTCGGGTCAGTCAATTTCTTATATCCGACTTGAAGGCGTACATATTTCGAAATTTATTTTTTGAAAAAGTATATGTACAATATGTATGCCCTCATTCTGTATTTTACCTCTTGTTTCTATAAGAAATATTGTGATGGCTCAACGACTAGGCTAAAATTTAAGAATTTGGTAGAACCTCATTCATTTTTCCAACGTTGCTATTATTTTAAGCATAAACAATGTTAGATTGGAATTTATGAAGCAAATAATACAGAATGGTGTTTTGCAGGAAGGTCTTTGATGTGAACGTGGTCAAACGTGAAGAGCCACACGGAACGCGAGTGAAGCGGTGTGCTCGAGGCATATATGGGGAGTGTCTTGGGTGAAATTCTGTAATATTATGTCTTCTGTAATATTGTGTCACCATATGAAAACTTAATTTCGGTATGAAATAATGAAGTACTGAAAACGATTAATGAAATCAACATATGTACATATATGCAGAAATATCTAGAGAGTACAAAACAAGGTAAACATTATTTCAAGTACATAGGTATGGAGTCTGGCTTTAAATTGATTCGGCTTAACAGATTTAAAATTCGAGAGCTCAGTGAAATTGTGAAAATGTCGACAAAAATAGAAAAAAATATTGCTTTAGCTCAATCTAATAAGGGAATTAGAAAAACAAAACACTATTTACTCCCCTTAAACCTCCTTTAATCACGATTGTACGTCCGCAGCTCTCGATTTGCAGCATAGGACATGAGCCAAGCCATGTTGGCTACGTGGAGAATAGAGCACACCAGGAAGCAGACATTGCGACGAGTGAGCCAACGAACGAGGAATTGCATGGAGGGAGAGGAGGACAGATTCAATGCCTTCATTCGATCGGGCAGGAGCCTCAATTAATATTTAATATAGAAACGTATTGAGAATTTCATTTCTGAGAAAGCAACAAATCTAGAAATAACTCACCGATTGAGGGCAGCAATCATTGCGGTTAGGCCATCTTCCTTCTTGGCGGTAGAAGGACTGAATGACTTCTTGTCAATTTCCAAATAGAATTTTTAAAAGATCTAAAATAAATTGAGTTGACTGGTTTCACAACACTGACTTGCGCCTTCTGGAGGGGCTTCTTCCTTCCTCGAATGTCTTCTTCCTTCCTCCAATTACCAAGACAACGATTACTGCTACAGTAATCAGGAGGATCTCGAGCAGGATATACATGCCTGTATTATTTATCAGTCTGTTAGTAGTATGTTCAAAAAATACAACTAAAATGGTGATTACTTTGTCAACTTACCGAGAACTGGAAGGACGTCTGCTTTCGGGAGCATTCCCGCAAGGATACTCACGATTACTGCCATGGAGGTCATGGTTGTCAATCCAAGATTGACCTCAATTGAAGCGAATGACAAATAAAGATAAAAAGAACAATATAACTTGTCTTACAGCGTTGCCTACGATTGCCTGTTCTTAAGACTTGAAAAGGCCGAGGAGAATGAGAAGACCGAGGATGAAAGTGGGCACGATTACAAGGCCGACCTGTGAGAATTCAAGCATGTTGTTGGATCTCCTAATTCCACTGCTAACCCAGAATTGCGGCTGGCGGCTTATACTTATTATGAAGTAGCCCTGAAAGAGACTCGATACTAGCGAAATACAAAATATATCAACTAGAATAAAAATAACGATGCAAAAGGGAATCACTGTTGACGTGTAGAGCTGCTTGTCCGGCTGTTCATATGCCACTTCCATCACACGCATCTTCCACTCCGAAGTATTCTGAGTCGCTTCTTTGAGAATTGATAAACAATGTCCACTTTGGAGATTTAAGGGATGTATCCGAATTATGTAATAAGTGAGAAACGAAAATGAGACTTACTGTGATATGTGGCCTTTCATGAATGGAGAGCTCGAGTTTCAGAACATTCTCTTCATAATTTGAGAGAATAAAGCAGTACGTGCAGGTCTGGACGTCGAATGGAAAGTCATCTACCTGAAAAATATCTTTTTTACATAAAATTCGATTTTAGAAAGTGACCTGAAATGTACAGGTGAAAGCGACGTCGAAGAAGAGGAACATTGTGACATTCCCTGACTCTCCCACCTGAGAAAGCTATGATTAACGGTATAGTAATCTATATTTTTCAGGTAGATGACTTTCCATTCGACGTCAAGACCTGCACGTACTACTATATGAGTGGGTGAAACTAATATCATCAGGAGTAAGAACTGGTGAAGGAACAGAAATGAGGACAGATAATCAGAAAAAAAACCTACCCTGGCTGAGAGCGAAAAGGGCGACTGAGGAACGGTGGGCGGGGTGCTGAAATGGCTTTACGGTGCAAGGAAGGGAAAGCGAAAGATGCATTCGAATTATGGATTCGGATTCGGATTAAAGGTGCAAATGAAATGTAGAGAGATAGTGAATCCAACCTTTGGCAGGTGGAAAACTCTGGTATCCAGAGCAGGCTTACGCTGAGGACGACCTCGTCGACCCCGCCGTGCTCGGTGGCATTCCAGCTAAGACGAGGGTCGACCCATTGCTAGAATGTAGTCATCATTGTGTACATTGTTTAAGAAATTTCCATACAAAATACTTTTATCTACATCTAGTAAATGTGTATTGGAAATGAAAAAAAATTAAACAGATGACATGACTATTTGCGCCAGTACGAGTTCTCACAAACCACGCGAATCCCAAGAGAGTTGTGGTGCTGTCCATGCGGTTCGTCCTATGAAAGTGCACGTTATATAGTGCGATTTTTCCGGAATCTTCTGGATGTGTTTGTATGTCTTTTGCAGAAAATGTGTAGTAGGTTTGCAAGAATTTTTTTAAGTTCTTACAATTATCCATATATTTTTTTAAGTAGTATACCGAAGGTGACACTATATGTATGTAGGCAAATATTTTAACTTCGTCAAGTGTTTCAGAATAGCAGTTATTCTAGCCAGATAGAAGGATCCTTGTACCGAAGATTCCAAAAAGAGGTTTTTGACTGACCACAAAAGTGAGTGAAGCGAACTCGAGAGTGATACGCACCACTCCGCCCTTCATTTGCCCCGCCGCATGTCCATACGGACTAAAGCCTTTCTCGTAGTCGACCATGAGTGCCGACTTCAGCAGCTTGAGCGATTCTTTGATTCGCACTTAAGAGAGCCTCTCTGTTTGCCTCCAGTAGGGCCTGCCCCAGATCCAGATGTTGGATTTCGAGTGTGAAAACAAGCAGGGCATGGCACTTTGCACCAGTAAAACTATTAAATGGCAAAATTAAAAAATATATATTCTTGAAGTTTTTTCTGCCACACTAAGAGAATAGAATAACTACCATAACATATTGTGTTAATTCACACCTTTCTCATCTGCCGAGTCGCACGCCAAAGTCGCGAGGAAGACGGAGGCGAGCACAAGAGTGATCATCTTCATGATGGGTATTCCGTGTAATATATGCACACCTTGATTAAAATTTGAATGAAAGATACATGCTTTTTTATTTAAAAAAGTATGAGCAATGTTATATTTTATAAAAGAAAAGTATGAGCAATGTTATATTTTATAAAAGAAAAGTATGAGCAATGTTATATTTTATAAAAGAAGGCAATACGTGCTAAATGGCGATGTTAAACATTTGCTCGCAAATGAGGAGGAAAATGGAAGAGGTCCATAAAGGACTCGGAGGCGGTGCCCTTCTACTTAAATTTCATTTAGGCACACGCCAGAAGCTTCCCTGCCAGAAAATTGACATGAGAGTATTTACTTTAAAGGCCGCTGCAGTAAAGTCTCTTATTTCGGGTGAAGAGGTGAGCGAGCCCGGAAAGGTACGATTTCTGTTTCTCTCTTAGGACCGCCCAATATCTCTTCAAGCTTTAAGTGAGGGAAGCGTCTAACGATAAGATGATGATCTTACTTTCAGGGTGTCAGAAGAGCAAGAGAGTGTAAGGAGAGTGAGAGAGAGTGAGAGTGAGAGAGTGAGAGTAAGAGAGTGAGAGATAGAGAGAGTGAGAGTTAGAATGTGAGAGTTAGAGAGTGAGAGATAGAGAGAGTGAGAGTTAGAGAGTGAGAATATAGAGAAAGTGAGAGTTAGAGAGTGAGAGATAGAGAGAGTGACAGTTAGAGAGTGAGAGATAGAAAGAGTGAGAGTTAGAGAGTGAGAATATAGAGAGAGTGAGAGTTAGAGAGTGAGAGATAGAGAGAGTGACAGTTAGAGAGTGAGAGATAAAGAGAGTGAGAGTTAGAGAGTGAGAGATAGAGAGTCTTCGCTTTGCTTCGGGGAGAACCGTCGACTGTAATGGTAAGGTTATAGCGTCGATCGTTTTCCTCCGAGCAGAGCGAAGACTCGCTCGCTCCCAAGACACTCTCGCCCTCCTGACAACCTGCAGGAAGGACCTCATCCCAGGTGCTTCTGCGACTAAATCCATAGAGAAGACTAATAGTGCTTCTTGAGGCACAAAATATAAAGAGATTCATCGAATTTTTGTTTTTGTTTATGTAGAAAAACAGAATACCTTCCTTACCTTCATCTCACCAGCAAAAAAAGTAGACTTTATTACCGCGGCTCGTTCTTAGGTGAGTGATATCTTATTTAAATATATGTATCAACCAAGAATGATCATTTTAACTGCCTTCCAGCTTTCCCTCTCAAGGTTCTGACATTAATGCTCATTTAGTAAATTGGTTTGTTGATCATCAGAAGTTATCAAAGGACTAATATATCCCTGCTACCCGAAAAAAATTAAAAGGAATTTGCATATAATTTGTACATTCGTGCATACGTACATCCTTATCTGTATACATACATAAGTATATGCTTTCATTCATTTTATTGGCGCAGAATTTCTTAGATGACCAGGTTTAGCAGCTAAAACGGACAAAAAATCTGCCAGATTCTTGCGTGAATATGCAATAACCAATGTATCCATATAGACGTACTTTAACTGAAATGCCTGCGACATGCCTTCATGCATTTATAAATCGCATCATTTATTTGAACCAATTGCGATCAACTCTTTATTGATAAGCCAGGCCAATGTGAAGAGCAGACAAGAAATGGAAACACAAAAGAGAGTAGTCGACTGGTTGAGAGAAGAGAAAGAATGAGATGAAGCGGTGTCGGTTTTTAACCAATTATGTGTTCTTTTGTGCCGCGAGCGTTCTAAACATATTTGGCAACTATAACTATTTTTACATACATAAAATAGGAAAAAAAGTCATAAAATTGTCGCGGAGCGGTCGTTAGTGGTAAAACGTTTGCTCGCCCTCCACTGGTATGTAATTCTTTACTCGTAGATTGTGAGAGAGAGATTGATAGCGTAACAAATTATAATAGAAAGAGAATTAATGTTTTAAAAAAATTATTTAATAAAGCTCCATTTGCGTTCCTCTAATTTCTCAAGTATCGTGTGCGTGATGTGTCCTTCGCATTGCAGCTCTTCGTTTTCCGCTTCATCTCATTCTTTCTCTTCTCTCAACCAGTCGACTACTCTCTTTTGTGTTTCCATTTTTTGTCTGCTCTTCACATTGGCCTGGCTTATCAATAAAGAGTTGATCGCAATTGGTTCAAATAAATGATGCGATTTATAAATGCATGAAGGCATGTCGCAGGCATTTCAGTTAAAGTACGTCTATATGGATACATTGGTTATTGCATATTCACGCAAGAATCTGGCAGATTTTTTGTCCGTTTTAGCTGCTAAACCTGGTCATCTAAGAAATTCTGCGCCAATAAAATGAATGAAAGCATATACTTATGTATGTATACAGATAAGGATGTACGTATGCACGAATGTACAAATTATATGCAAATTCCTTTTAATTTTTTTCGGGTAGCAGGGATATATTAGTCCTTTGATAACTTCTGATGATCAACAAACCAATTTACTAAATGAGCATTAATGTCAGAACCTTGAGAGGGAAAGCTGGAAGGCAGTTAAAATGATCATTCTTGGTTGATACATATATTTAAATAAGATATCACTCACCTAAGAACGAGCCGCGGTAATAAAGTCTACTTTTTTTGCTGGTGAGATGAAGGTAAGGAAGGTATTCTGTTTTTCTACATAAACAAAAACAAAAATTCGATGAATCTCTTTATATTTTGTGCCTCAAGAAGCACTATTAGTCTTCTCTATGGATTTAGTCGTAGAAGCACCTGGGATGAGGTCCTTCCTGCAGGTTGTCAGGAGGGCGAGAGTGTCTTGGGAGCGAGCGAGTCTTCGCTCTGCTCGGAGGAAAACGATCGACGCTATAACCTTACCATTACAGTCGACGGTTCTCCCCGAAGCAAAGCGAAGACTCTCTATCTCTCACTCTCTAACTCTCACTCTCTTTATCTCTCACTCTCTAACTGTCACTCTCTCTATCTCTCACTCTCTAACTCTCACTCTCTCTATATTCTCACTCTCTAACTCTCACTCTTTCTATCTCTCACTCTCTAACTGTCACTCTCTCTATCTCTCACTCTCTAACTCTCACTTTCTCTATATTCTCACTCTCTAACTCTCACTCTCTCTATCTCTCACTCTCTAACTCTCACATTCTAACTCTCACTCTCTCTATCTCTCACTCTCTTACTCTCACTCTCTCACTCTCACTCTCTCTCACTCTCCTTACACTCTCTTGCTCTTCTGACACCCTGAAAGTAAGATCATCACCTTATCGTTAGACGCTTCCCTCACTTAAAGCTTGAAGAGATATTGGGCGGTCCTAAGAGAGAAACAGAAATCGTACCTTTCCGGGCTCGCTCACCTCTTCACCCGAAATAAGAGACTTTACTGCAGCGGCCTTTAAAGTAAATACTCTCATGTCAATTTTCTGGCAGGGAAGCTTCTGGCGTGTGCCTAAATGAAATTTAAGTAGAAGGGCACCGCCTCCGAGTCCTTTATGGACCTCTTCCATTTTCCTCCTCATTTGCGAGCAAATGTTTAACATCGCCATTTAGCACGTATTGCCTTCTTTTATAAAATATAACATTGCTCATACTTTTCTTTTATAAAATATAACATTGCTCATACTTTTCTTTTATAAAATATAACATTGCTCATACTTTTTTAAATAAAAAAGCATGTATCTTTCATTCAAATTTTAATCAAGGTGTGCATATATTACACGGAATACCCATCATGAAGATGATCACTCTTGTGCTCGCCTCCGTCTTCCTCGCGACTTTGGCGTGCGACTCGGCAGATGAGAAAGGTGTGAATTAACACAATATGTTATGGTAGTTATTCTATTCTCTTAGTGTGGCAGAAAAAACTTCAAGAATATATATTTTTTAATTTTGCCATTTAATAGTTTTACTGGTGCAAAGTGCCATGCCCTGCTTGTTTTCACACTCGAAATCCAACATCTGGATCTGGGGCAGGCCCTACTGGAGGCAAACAGAGAGGCTCTCTTAAGTGCGAATCAAAGAATCGCTCAAGCTGCTGAAGTCGGCACTCATGGTCGACTACGAGAAAGGCTTTAGTCCGTATGGACATGCGGCGGGGCAAATGAAGGGCGGAGTGGTGCGTATCACTCTCGAGTTCGCTTCACTCACTTTTGTGGTCAGTCAAAAACCTCTTTTTGGAATCTTCGGTACAAGGATCCTTCTATCTGGCTAGAATAACTGCTATTCTGAAACACTTGACGAAGTTAAAATATTTGCCTACATACATATAGTGTCACCTTCGGTATACTACTTAAAAAAATATATGGATAATTGTAAGAACTTAAAAAAATTCTTGCAAACCTACTACACATTTTCTGCAAAAGACATACAAACACATCCAGAAGATTCCGGAAAAATCGCACTATATAACGTGCACTTTCATAGGACGAACCGCATGGACAGCACCACAACTCTCTTGGGATTCGCGTGGTTTGTGAGAACTCGTACTGGCGCAAATAGTCATGTCATCTGTTTAATTTTTTTTCATTTCCAATACACATTTACTAGATGTAGATAAAAGTATTTTGTATGGAAATTTCTTAAACAATGTACACAATGATGACTACATTCTAGCAATGGGTCGACCCTCGTCTTAGCTGGAATGCCACCGAGCACGGCGGGGTCGACGAGGTCGTCCTCAGCGTAAGCCTGCTCTGGATACCAGAGTTTTCCACCTGCCAAAGGTTGGATTCACTATCTCTCTACATTTCATTTGCACCTTTAATCCGAATCCGAATCCATAATTCGAATGCATCTTTCGCTTTCCCTTCCTTGCACCGTAAAGCCATTTCAGCACCCCGCCCACCGTTCCTCAGTCGCCCTTTTCGCTCTCAGCCAGGGTAGGTTTTTTTTCTGATTATCTGTCCTCATTTCTGTTCCTTCACCAGTTCTTACTCCTGATGATATTAGTTTCACCCACTCATATAGTAGTACGTGCAGGTCTTGACGTCGAATGGAAAGTCATCTACCTGAAAAATATAGATTACTATACCGTTAATCATAGCTTTCTCAGGTGGGAGAGTCAGGGAATGTCACAATGTTCCTCTTCTTCGACGTCGCTTTCACCTGTACATTTCAGGTCACTTTCTAAAATCGAATTTTATGTAAAAAAGATATTTTTCAGGTAGATGACTTTCCATTCGACGTCCAGACCTGCACGTACTGCTTTATTCTCTCAAATTATGAAGAGAATGTTCTGAAACTCGAGCTCTCCATTCATGAAAGGCCACATATCACAGTAAGTCGCATTTTCGTTTCTCACTTATTACATAATTCGGATACATCCCTTAAATCTCCAAAGTGGACATTGTTTATCAATTCTCAAAGAAGCGACTCAGAATACTTCGGAGTGGAAGATGCGTGTGATGGAAGTGGCATATGAACAGCCGGACAAGCAGCTCTACACGTCAACAGTGATTCCCTTTTGCATCGTTATTTTTATTCTAGTTGATATATTTTGTATTTCGCTAGTATCGAGTCTCTTTCAGGGCTACTTCATAATAAGTATAAGCCGCCAGCCGCAATTCTCTGTTAGCAGTGGAATTAGGAGATCCAACAACATGCTTGAATTCTCACAGGTCGGCCTTGTAATCGTGCCCACTTTCATCCTCGGTCTTCTCATTCTCCTCGGCCTTTTCAAGTCTGAAGAACAGGCAATCGTAGGCAACGCTGTAAGACAAGTTATATTGTTCTTTTTATCTTTCTTTGTCATTCGCTTCAATTGAGGTCAATCTTGGATTGACAACCATGACCTCCATGGCAGTAATCGTGAGTATCCTTGCGGGAATGCTCCCGAAAGCAGACGTCCTTCCAGTTCTCGGTAAGTTGACAAAGTAATCACCATTTTAGTTGTATTTTTTGAACATACTACTAACAGACTGATAAATAATACAGGCATGTATATCCTGCTCGAGATCCTCCTGATTACTGTAGCAGTAATCGTTGTCTTGGTAATTGGAGGAAGGAAGAAGACATTCGAGGAAGGAAGAAGCCCCTCCAGAAGGCGCAAGTCAGTGTTGTGAAACCAGTCAACTCAATTTATTTTAGATCTTTTAAAAATTCTATTTGGAAATTGACAAGAAGTCATTCAGTCCTTCTACCGCCAAGAAGGAAGATGGCCTAACCGCAATGATTGCTGCCCTCAATCGGTGAGTTATTTCTAGATTTGTTGCTTTCTCAGAAATGAAATTCTCAATACGTTTCTATATTAAATATTAATTGAGGCTCCTGCCCGATCGAATGAAGGCATTGAATCTGTCCTCCTCTCCCTCCATGCAATTCCTCGCTCGTTGGCTCACTCGTCGCAATGTCTGCTTCCTGGTGTGCTCTATTCTCCACGTAGCCAACATGGCTTGGCTCATGTCCTATGCTGCAAATCGAGAGCTGCGGACGTACAATCGTGATTAAAGGAGGTTTAAGGGGAGTAAATAGTGTTTTGTTTTTCTAATTCCCTTATTAGATTGAGCTAAAGCAATATTTTTTTCTATTCTTGTCGACATTTTCACAATTTCACTGAGCTCTCGAATTTTAAATCTGTTAAGCCGAATCAATTTAAAGCCAGACTCCATACCTATGTACTTGAAATAATGTTTACCTTGTTTTGTACTCTCTAGATATTTCTGCATATATGTACATATGTTGATTTCATTAATCGTTTTCAGTACTTCATTATTTCATACCGAAATTAAGTTTTCATATGGTGACACAATATTACAGAAGACATAATATTACAGAATTTCACCCAAGACACTCCCCATATATGCCTCGAGCACACCGCTTCACACGCGTTCCGTGTGGCTCTTCACGTTTGACCACGTTCACATCAAAGACCTTCCTGCAAAACACCATTCTGTATTATTTGCTTCATAAATTCCAATCTAACATTGTTTATGCTTAAAATAATAGCAACGTTGGAAAAATGAATGAGGTTCTACCAAATTCTTAAATTTTAGCCTAGTCGTTGAGCCATCACAATATTTCTTATAGAAACAAGAGGTAAAATACAGAATGAGGGCATACATATTGTACATATACTTTTTCAAAAAATAAATTTCGAAATATGTACGCCTTCAAGTCGGATATAAGAATTTGACTGACCCGAGCGTGATTACTGCGAGGAACGCGAGCAGAATGATGAGGATGCGCATCGTAAATGCTTGAAGATTTGTCGTCGCACCAATTGTCCCACGTCGTGAACCAGGTCTTATATCCAACATCCGATCGCTGAACACACCCCTTTTCGCTGAATTGTAATTTCTAGCACTCAATCCCATTTGTCGTGATCAAATAGCATTATCATTTATCAAGTTGTCGTAATCTCTTCATTCTCGGTGTTCCCTTTTTCACCCTCGCCGAAACAGCCGATTCTCAAGAATGTAATGAGAGAGGAGTGAAACATATGAAGAAAGAAAATATAAAGTCCAAAGAAGAGCAAGTAGAGCAGGAAAGAAAAAAATCTGTCACTAGCACGAACTTGCCTTTCCATGCAAGGAAGGAGAAACGGAGAGTTTGAGCGAATAAGTGAAACGGTCACGCGAAGAATTGAGCAACGGGCAGTTGGCATTGATGCGTCGTCTTGTGATATCGATTTTCTAGTTTTTGGCCAGTTTGAGATTTGGAACCGTCTGATTTGGTCCGCACCGTCCTAGGTACCCAAGATCTCGGGCCGTATTTCCAGACGCAGGTCGAGCCATTCCTAGAAGGGCAATGTCAACATTGTGAAAATTGTTGTAAAAATAACCATTTATAAAAAAAATTAATATATACAACGAAAGTGAGAATACTTGATAGTTAATACTTGATATTTTTGAAATATCTTTTTTAATCGCTAGCTTTTTTCATGATCTTTAAAAAAAGTATCGGAGAAGTTTTCGTAAAAACAACTTTTCATCCCCTGGGGGCTGCTCCACTTCCCCGACCACGTAACATCCCCCTCCCCACATAAGACTATGGCTGGTAACTTAGTCAAATGGAAAAATAAATAAAGATAAGAAAGAGAATTGCAACTTTGCTAAACTACCAGCACACACCACACACAAGACAACAAAAATATATACATATGTATGGAGCATTAGAAACTCGGGGGAAGAAAGGTATCGAGAGATAGATGAAAAGTACGAGTAAATACAAAATTAATTTTGGTTCTGACACGGCCATAGAATGTCAAATTCAGATTTATCCCCAACCTCGGGAAAAGTGAGGCCCAATAAAAGTTTAGAAATTGAAGCCGAGATTCATTCCCCGCCTACAGGAAGAACAAGACAGAAGAATGTTTTTGCTCAAGCAGATATTTACTACACACATCCGGATCTCGCAAAATATGGCATGGCCAAAATTTTTTATTGTAGGCCACCCTCCTGTTAGCCACCCTCCTATTTCTAACCAGCAAAAGGGCCAAATATTAGAGGGCGCGATTTCAAAATGAACCTAATGTACTACGGTAGAATCGTTCAGTGCATGGTTCCTTTAAATGCAAATTCCAAAAATATGTTATCGTAGAATTTTTTTTAAAGGGACCAAACATTGTAGCAAATGTCACGGGCTTTCTTTATATGAACAGCTTTCCTTCCCCGCGGGGTGTTTTGTCCTGAAATCCCCCCAAAAAACCCTCTTCCCAAATCTATTTTTGCGATTTTTAAAAATTTTAATAGTTGTTTTTAAATGATAACGTTTTTTTTTCTCTAGTCGTCGACGTTTGACTTGACTCTGGAGCTTTAGTTGTCGAAACCAAGGTTAAAACTTCCGATAAGCAATTTCCACTTTTGCCTGCGAAACTCGGCACAGAAATTATGCGACAAACCAAGATATGAGGGCTCCGAAAATGACAAACCGGCGCCCGGAATGCATTGATTTCACTCATCGCTTTTATTTTCATTCTTATTTTACTGTTATATTGACCCTCTTCAGATGCATGAAAAAGATTAAAAAGGTAGCACAATATTGTTGAGCTGGTCTGTACATTTGAGCCGGGAACTCGACTCATCTCTATCTCAACACGGCAGGCGGCGAGTACTCTAACGTCGTGAAGGACGCCATTTATCAGCAAGGCGAGCTATCATTCTATGCCTGGAGTCCATGAGTGCGAGATAAACGCCACGCGAGAGCCGAGCTCTCTCGCATGTTCATCAGTCATAAACCAGTAAAGATATGTTGAAAAGCCATAACTTTTATGTGCAGCGAAGAGATATGCATAATCATACATATTTGTTTTTGAACATAATGATTTTTTTTGTATAACAAAAAAAAACAAATTAAAATTTTTACAAAGTATGAACGATTTTAATATTCAGAACAATAGTGATGTTTAAGCTCACTTCGATTTTGATCACTCTCCCGGACCTACAACATTCGTGATTGTATACAGTGCATGGGAAAGTTTAATGAAAAGAAAAAGTTGGAAGGCATTTTGAGCGCAATCTGTTTTTCCCATACAAGACTTTTTCTTTCGTCGAGAGAAGTATTTTTGGATTCGTTAGAAAACAGACAACAACAAGGTTTCAATGTCGCCCCCTACTAATGGATCTCTTAGGCCAAGCCATGAGAAGATTCCGTTATAGAAAATCAAAAATGACCAGTGAAGAAAGTTTTGAATCTCACATTACCACAGTCGCAGACTGGACCAAACACGCCTACGGGCCGGCCTACCTTTTTGGGCCCAGCCTGGCCTGGGCTATAAGAAGTTGGGCCGGCTGGTCCTATGGGCCGGGCCGGGCAGATATCATCTCTGGCTGCCGCAAGCCAGAATGCGCTCGTCCGAAGTGAAGTTCAGTCGAATCCGATTCGACGCCGATCGATTATCGATTGATGTTGTGATCGCGAAGTATAGATGATGGAGCTGTTGCCAGACTTCAGGTAGATCACTCGTTAGATGTTCTTCTCTACTGTAATACAGGCACGTTCCTCGATTGTCGAGTGCAATCACTGAAAATGAGCATGATTAGTTCTGAAATGCAGAAACCACTTTGAAAAATAATGCTGTACAAATCACATTTCAAAACATAAAGCTTGCATTTTCGGCAATATTTGACACCATTTCGCATTCCGTGAAGGAATTATTTTACTTCCAAAGAAACCGTCAAAAAGACTTGTCACTGATTTTGGGGCAGTAAGCAAGTCCATTATTAGAATTTAGGAACGCATAGTGTATTCAGTCACGGAACAGAACGTCGTATTCTGTAGCTGACTCGTATGCAAGGACAAGCTCATTCACGAAAACGTATTTATTCATACATCAAATCAGCCAGATTATCATTATGTAAATCGGCTTCACAATGTTCGTTATCCGAGTATGGTGGGTCAACAGCAGCAGAATGCGTCGAAACTTCCGAAAATCACGGCCAGTACATTTTTCATGTCACTGAAAGACTTGTCTGAGAATCAGCTTTACATGCATGCATCATACAAAGCCGGTTGAGTTTTTGCAAAGGAGGACGAATTGCTCGTCTCACTTCTAAAGGAAAATCCACTACTTCTCAAAACTTGCAATTTGCAGCAGTGCTCTCTGCAAGTTTCTTCTCCTTTGTATAGTCCAAGTGTTGGAATGCGCAAGAACAGAAGGGGGAAGCATTGTAAATCTCCTTGGCTACTAATTTACTTCAAAGGCAAGGCCAAAGTGTATTCACTATTCACTGTCTTCTTGTCGACAGAAGCTTGCACAGATATATGTACGTTGTAAACTGTGAACATGCTCTCTCAAATAAATTGACCAATTGTACAACCTAGTGGTTTGATATTAGACATATGTAATTGCATATTCTCCTCTGAAATGCACAATTGTTTCCCATAATGTGTATGCACATAGTCATGCAACGTTGCGACACGATATTGTTGAGCGAGAGCCACTACATCGTCTCGTATCTTTCTCAAAACGGCAGACGGCGACTACTCTAGCATCCTGAATGGAGGCGGTTACCAGCTTGGCTATCATTCTATGCCTGGTATCCTCCTCAATGTGTGCAGAAACTCTCTCGCTTGTTCATCAGTCATAACCCAGTAAAGACATGTCGAAAAGCCATGACTTTAAAGCAAGTAGTTGTTCGGTAGTTGAAGTGGCATGTTAAGTAATAGTATACATATGTGTCTGCTGCTCTCAAACGAGGAAACACGAACAGAATATTGCTTCAACGCTGTTAGAAACTTGAAAAAAGGCTGATGGACATCGACTGATTTGGTGAATTATCTTTAAATTTGACTACATTGCTTTGGGTGAATTTTTGAGAGTTGTTAGTAAAGTTGTGATCACCGGGGACAAATGAGCGTAGGGGTGTTGCTTGGAGAATATTCACCTATGCCACGTATTCCCTTCTTCGGAGTTATTGCATGGTGTGGCTGACGTCATAGACATAAGTACATGACACTTTCTTAACAAAACTTTTTTTAACTATTCACAATCAATTATCAGAGTACACTAATAGTCTAAAGTTATCACCGGCTCGAAACACAGAATAATTGACGTGAAACCAGTTTTGCAGTAAAGGAGAGTTAGACTGGATGGCAGTCCCGTACGAAGACAAGGCTCCGGCCGACACGGCCGACCACATTTTGGGGTTTGTGCCAAGTTGCTGTGCATAAAACATGCTAAACACAGTAAGTACAGAAATTAAAAATATTTCATGAACTCGCATAAGTCAACAAGCTCACTTAATCTTGTAAGTTAATTTGCCCAATTCACCTTACATATTGTTACATCATAATTAGATGTATAAATAAGTAAATAAATAAATAAATTGTACGATAGCTATACAATGCATATAATTGAACTCGAGCATATACATATAATTGAACTCGAGCACTCCTTTCTGGAAAAAAGCTGGAAGGCGTATTGAATCTTTTTTCCCTTACAAGCATTTTACTTGATAGTATTTTTCGATATGTTAAATACACAGTGGACAACGACGATTTTTCAATGTCTCCCCTCTGGTCCTATGATAAACAACTGCAAATGTCGCAAATAGAACCATAATCACTAAGTTCAAACTTTGCTTTGAATGTCCCGAATTTCAATTTTGCACATCGAAGAGTTGATTTTGGCTGGGTACTGACAAGCTCCGTCCACTTCTCCGGAGCCATGAATTAAGGCTTCGTGATGACCGTTTTGATTACGGGCCGAATGGCCATGCATTTTGCGTCCGCAAATGTGATCTTTGAGTTTTGTACTGTTAGGTTCACGGAAACAAGAAAAGTTCAAAGAAAACAATCCATTCCTTCACCCATGTGTTTACCATGATTTTGATGACAAAGAAGAGTTGGCATATCGAAGCCTTTCCAATGTGGTTCTTGTTTCTCACTAACCCCTTGCACTCGGTGTTGAAGTCGAAGGAATGACAAGCAAAACAAGCACAAAAGCACACACACAAACACATAAATTCACAAAAGCTCTTAAACCACTTAGAGCCGTACTTCCGTCGCTAGGGGTCACCGTTGAACAAGCAAAGTTCCCTTCAACTGAACAGAACTACGCACAGTCGGACGCCAAGCACAGATGGCGGGTGGTGAGGCATTCAAGTGGCTCCTGCTTCTTCTTCTTCACAGAAACTCCGTCGGTTGATCTATATCAATAATAAAGTATACAAATATACATTTGTTTAAACTCTTTTGCTTTTACTATCAGTGAATTTGCAGTAATATAAAATTACATTTCAATACAGAAGCAATTTAACTTAGATGCCATGCGAGTATGAAAGTCGACAGTCGACAGAGCTAAGACCAAGGCTGGCGCCGCGCCGCTCCCGGGTAAATCAATGCTGAAAAAATGCACGATGAAATGCGACCAGGTCCGACTATGAATAAATAAGTTTACAAATATAAATAAATACTATTTAATTTTCAAGATTAAAGTATAGTCAAACATAACCATTCCTACAGTCGCCCGAGTGCGAGGCGGTCGCCTTTAACGGTGCCCACTGCGCCCTCATCGGTAGCGTCTTCAACTACTCTTGCCAGCCTCAGCCGCTCTACTTCAAGCTAGAAACATGCACCACCAGACAATGACAGATGAGACCACAGCCTCGGCTGGGCCGTCCACGACCACAACGATCACAAGCACCACCCTGGCTAAGACAACTAGGACAACAAATGGTAACTTTACGAGCGGTTTTGACCGAGAGTGCTAAAACGTTTTTTAAAAAAAAGTTCCATTTTTGACCGCGAAACCGTCATCACAGAGGAAAAAATCTCACTGAAAAATCAGTGGAGTGCTCCAAAAATGGCACAGATTATGTTAAATCACTACCTTTTTAATCTTTTTCATGCATCTCAAGAGGGTCAATATAACAGTAAAATATGAATGAAAATAAAAGCGATGAGTGAAATCAATGCATTCCGGGCGCCGGTTTGTCATTTTCGGAGCCCTCATATCTTGGTTTGTCGCATAATTTCTGTGCCGAGTTTCGCAGGCAAAAGTGGAAATTGCTTATCGGAAGTTTTAACCTTGGTTTCGACAACTAAAGCTCCAGAGTCAAGTCAAACGTCGACGACTCGAGAACCTTCTTCCATTTTCAATTCGGCGCCCAGCGAACCGATAAGCACGAGCGCCGCACCGACAACCCATTTCACCCCATCTACTACTCTTAAAGCACTAGCAACTACTACAACGCAAACCACGATTGCAACAACATTACCTTCCACCGAACCGCCCACAACAACGACCTCGACTACAACGAACTGTGAATGGCTATTCAGGAGACATGGATTGGGGCGCAATACTGTTTGACCAAAAGGCGATTGCTGACCAGGCTGATCCCGGGTTTTACACCTGCGCTCTGCTGCTTTGCAGAAGATATGACGACATGTGTGAGCAACCTTAAAAATTAAGAACATATGACTGATAAAAAATTTAGAAATATATGTATGTTTTGCTTTCTATCAAAGTCGCATCAGGTATAGAGTTTAACACTAATTGTTAGGGTGCGCTCTGCTCTATCGCTCTCCAGACAACGCACAGTGCGGCTCGGATGAGACATTCGGATTCGTAGGTACGGCAGACTGGTGCGCAACTACTCCCAACCTTCGCATACAGGGACTGGATCTCAAAGATATGAGTCAGTCAAATTTTTTATGCCTTTGAAGAGAAATTAGTTCATGTCACTTCTATTTTGTTTGATGTTCAATATTCTTACTCGTCAACAAATCATTTACTTATCAGTTCTTCTGTCTAACTAAGACATGTGCAATTACATTCAGAATTGTTTCTTGAAACATTAGTTCATTGCGTCACAAAATAATGTTCAGCTGGCCCCGAGCAAGCTTCTCATCTCTACCTCAACACGGCAGGCGGCGAGTACTCTAACCTCGTGAATGGGGGCCGTTATCAGCAAAACGATCTATCATTTTATGCTTGGTATCCTCCTTCATGAGTGCAGAAACGCTATGCGAGAGATCAAATTCTCTTGCTTGTGTACCAGTTATAAACCGGTAAAGACACGTTGAAAACCCATGTCATTGATGTACAGCGGAGAGATATGCATCATGAAAAAGTTTTCATCCTACCGTCAAAAATAAAGAAAAAGTTATCACATTTGAACATATGTATGTACCTTTTAAATTACGCCTGAGATCATTGGTGGCGAATCTGTAAGAGACATGTGGCGTATCAGCAAGCAATTGAGGGTGTGACTAATTCCAGAGATTTAAGCCTGTTCCTATCTATGCAAACGTTCAGTTGCACATACAGATATGTACATATGTATGTGCGTAAGCAGTGTTCTTGAAATTTTCCTTATGGTGAGTAATTGGCTGCTAAATGATAAAGGATTCAGTTACATTCTGCTCACATTTTATCATCTAATGTGGGCGTAAGAATCATTCTTTTTTCCCCTTCTTTCTCTCTTTCTCTCTCTTTCTTTCTCGATCTCGCTCTCTCTCTCTCTCTTTCTCTCTCGATTTCTTTGTCTCTCTCTCTCTCTTTTTCAATTCCCTTCGTTATCTCTCTCCCTGCTCTTTGTCAAATTTAAGCATATCGTCACTGATAAGAACGCGCCTTGTGGCATTCAAATATCGCATTCAAAAAAACCGCAAGCAGAATCGCACAGTATTCGGACACTTTCGCCATGGACATCGCGCCTTTTGTCATATACATATGTACATATTTGATTTTTCCTGACTATTGTATTCGCTTTTCTCAATCGTGCTCTCGCGCCCTTGTGCCAGTCAAAAATTCAGCGCATTTTTTGGCTCCTTTTAGTGATAGTAGTCCGAAATGGCTCTCAAAGTCATCTTGCTCTGCGTGCTCATTGCTTCGGCCGTCGCGCCCGCTGCCTGCGCCGGAGGAATAGCCGTTCCCGTACGCCGAATCACGCCGCAACGGATTCAGCTTCTCGCCAGCCCAAACACTCCGCCAAATACCAATTCGCTGGCTGGTGCCAAGTTTCCTGTTCCGGTTCGACAGTTAATGTTTTGGGAAGTGACGATTATCCTTTCTTGCATATGTACAGCTGAGCAAAATGCTGTATTATTTCATTTATTTATTTATATTTACAGTCATAGATAAACAGTTTTAACAGTATTTTATGAAATGGCTTCAATAAGAATTTTTTGTTAGGCCCACAGCTACTTCGACGTTCAGTACATTAGCGAAGTCTCGATTGGCACACCGTTGCAGAGCTTCCGAGTAAGCTGATAGTTTTCTTATTACCTTTTTTCTTCTCTAGAGAAAGGAAACTTATGCATACACAGATTAGATATATACATATAAATATATATTCTTAAACAAAAACACTTTCAGGTACTTTTATTGAGGAAGGTAAGTAATATATAAGCGATCATAAAACGATCTGCGATGCACCAGAAATTGCGCCGCTCTATAATAAAATAGAAAAGAGATTCACTCCAATGCAAGGAAAAATTGCATCCTTTTCAGATGATCTACGATACGGGCTCCTCCGTTCTCTGGGTACCAGATAGCACGTGGTGAGTCATATTTTATGTACATATGTAATACATACATACCGTATTTTCTCAGTGCCCCCGGGCGCACTATTTTTCAATGCCCTTGTATTTAAGGGGGGGGGGAGGGGTTTTATTATTAGACTAATAGTGGAGGGCACTATTGGAGTTGGGGGGGAGTTATCTTAGAGGTAGGGGTACTATTTTTCAATAGCCCTCTACCAAGGGGGGGGGGTAGTATTAGAAGAGGGGAGGGGGATTCTAATAGAGGGAGGGGCACTAATAGAGGAAATACGGTATGTACTTACATATGTACATATGTATGTATGTTTCTAGCAACGCATGCATATTACTGCAGTAGTCAAACTACTTATTGAATTACATATATAATAAAATGAAAGAAACATGGAAATTCTCGTTTGAGAAGAATCAAAACCACAAATGTTTGCATTGCTGACAATGAGACATTCTGCTGACGTGTATGGGTGTGGTTGCGTAGAGAAAGTTTTCAAGGCGTGACAATACAAGAGTTCAGGACATAGCGCACATCTAGGGTACAATAGGGTACAATAGTCATGTTCTATCGGTAAAGAAAAGCATGTGAGTCTAACCGCCCTAAGGTTGTAAATCGTTATTAATGACCAAACATCACACTAGAATAGCTAGGTATGTAGGTGTGCTTTCTCTCAACTTCAACGAAAAAAGAAACCTTGCTGACAATGAGTCCAGTAGAACTATAAAATAGAATTAGTTCATTACACAAAGCTAAATATTATAATATTGGCAATTACTAGGTAAATAAATTCGTTATTATTATTAAAACCCATTAAGGAGCACGAAACTCAACCGTATGTAATCAAGTTGAATTCGCCACCCTTTTTTAGGCAAAAAGTCGCGAATCTAAAATAGTGTTTGGCTCCTTTAAGTGGCCTGCTATGCGGTACTAATAAGCATACGTACAACACGACTAAGTCGAGCACAGCCTTCAAGACTGGCCGCAGTCTCCACCTCGAATACGGCACCGGAAAGCTCACGGGCAACATCTATCAGGACACTGTCACGGTCAGAGAACTTATAAGTTTGAAAATAAATTAATTTTGAATTCCCGCCCATTGTCATTTGCAAAATAAAATGGTCAGGATAGCATTTGCTTGAAAGTGAATTTTGATTTGCTCCCTAGTTTAATTTGAAAAATATGTATGATCAGAATAGCAGTAATTAGAAAGTGATTATTCATAGCTCGTCCATTTGTCGTTTAAAAAATAGAAGTTTTTCAGCTTGGCGCACTTAATTTGACCAAAGCCGAGTTTGGAAGCGCAACCAGCGAAGATTCATTCTTCCAAAGAGTCAGTAGCTTATTTATATTGTTTTCTTTTGCGATTTATCAAGATGTTGTTGAGTGCTGTTCCGACAGTTTTATTCCTGTTTGTCTCTAACAAGGCGATCGCCTCAACTTGCTTTGCTAAAGTAAAGTTAAATTAAAAAAAAGAGTGAGTCCGTTTATAATAAATTACTTGTCTTACAATTAGCAAGTCTTTTTCATTCTCTCTCAAACTTTATTTAATTTTTCTCTCTGTTCACTCTTTATTAATATATGTTTTTTTTTACTTTCTATCTCTGTTTCTCTGCCTCTTTCTCATTTCCCTCTTCAATGCTTTTAAAATAATGAATTTTCAGCAAACTACATTTGACGGTATCCTCGGTCTTGGCTTCAGCGACGGTGTCAAGGGAAACCCGTCTCCAATTTTCATGGAAGCCATCAATAGAAGTTTATAGTTCTCTCTCTCTATCTCTTTCTCTCTCTTTATTTCTCTCTAACTTTTTTTTATTTTAACAAAGACTTTTTTACTCGCAAAATCAACAGGAATTGTCCATAATAAGTTGGTGTTTGTGCCATATTAGCCACTCGAGTCTTGTTCATGTTTTTTTCTTTGATTGAAAATGCATATGTAGCATTTATTATGTTCAGAACTTATCGATGAGCCGGTGTTCACTGCGAAATTCAAGAGCGACGCAGACGGCGGCGTTGATGGCGGTCGCTTCTACTTTGGAGGGGTTTGTGATCTTTCTTTTTAAAGGAGCCAAACATCACATTTGAATTCGCGCTTTTTTGCTTTACACAAGAGCGAAGGAGCACGTGTGATTTTAAGAGATGCAGAATATTATAGACATGAAAATTGAAATAGATTTTCATATTTACACGATTTTGACGTTTTAATTTGTAATTTTATTAGCATAACATAATTTTTTATAATAAAAATTTCTTAAGATATTTCTCAGATTGACCCCGAGCGCTGCACTGAAAAGCTGATTGGCTACGCGCCTCTCTCCAATACCAAGAATCCATACTGGCAGTTCGAGGTCACCGGAGTCAACTTCCCCGGCTACAGCAAGGCAAGTTTTAAAGCATTTTTGGTTTATATCATCATATCATATCTCGAACGAAGTTTTTTTCACTAACGCGAACTGCAAAATTGTATATTAGGCCTGTGCCTTCTAAATACAGGGGGTCAGAAGAAATTGATAACATTTTTTTTTAATTGATAATTTAACGCTGGAAATAATTAAAATCGTTCAATTACAGCAAGGAATGCATTTGTTCATCAACTTTCTTGCCAAAGACCCAGACGGCTTCTGTGTATTTTATTATTCTGTAAAGAATTCAAGATGTCTAAACCAATGTCAGCGATAAGCTCAAACCTGATATAGCCAATCTGTGCTTTCTAAAGCCACCGAGTCACAAGAAAGGAAAAATATCGCATTTCTTTTCAATTTAAAAATATTAAATACAATAACATTAATTCAATAATCTAGGAATATAATGTGAAATAAATTATTTTTAATTCAAAAAATAAAAGGAGCTGGCGGCAATATTAAACAGAGCTACCTTTCAGCGCGGCTCATGGCAGGCCATTTCCGACACGGGCACCTCATACATCTACATGCCACGCGACGCTGCGACGGCCTTCATGTCCACCGCCGAGGCAAAGGTTGGCGCGAAATTCAAAATTCAAAATTAATTTGGCGAGAAATTTGAATCGTGAAATAATGTAAATTTGCTTTGTTCCATTCGTTCTGAAAAACGACTTTTCCGGAAGCCATAAAACGTTGAAATAGAGTTCAGGAAAAGCTATTGCTTTTGAAGAACCTTTTGAAGAAAAAGGGTGTATTTATGTACGACATGCATTATTATAAAATAAAATAAAGAAATGAAACAAATAAATTAAAAAAAAACACCTCTCCTCAGTATGACTACGTGAATCAAGTGTACTCGGTGCCGTGTGGCAGCTCGAAGGTCCCTGACATCTTGCTGACTCTCGGAGACTTCTCCATTCGGATCAGAGCCGATAAGTTCATGCTCCCCTACCAAGTAAGGACAGAAACATTCACTGATAGAAGGAATTGTGGCATGTCATAGGGAGCGAAAATGGAAATGAGGAAAAGAAGTGAGAGAAGAAGGATAAGAAAAGAATGGAATGTGTTTGCATATCAAAAAAAAATCTCCCTCCTTCTTTCCTTTGCTCTCTTTGTTCTAGGTGTTAAGAAAGAACAGTGCGTTGAGATAGTACACAAGTGTGCAATGAAATGGTGCATGTAAAAAAATAGAGAAAGGAGTTGGGAAATTTTCTTCCGATATGCATGCACATTCGTCAGAGCTGTCTTTTAAATGTGATTTTTTTAAACCGAAAAAAATAAACTTTCAGAAGGGAAGCTCAAAGTGCATGTTAGCGATCTCCGAGACATCGAGTGGCGATGTAATCAACTGGCTTATTGGTCAGTTTTTTCCCTCTTATTTTTTTTATGGTTTAAAAAGTTGTAAGATGGATATTTGTTAAAAGTAAAATTCAACAATTTTATAATGTAGAAATGAAAATAATGATGAAAAACGCTGTTAGACTAAGACAAATTTATGGCATCCAGTTGATGATGTAATTTAAAATAGCTATTGCTAGAGACTACTTATAAACTGGAAATAAAGTTAGCTAATTGTAAGGACTATAGCTGTTTAAATAAAAAAAAACCAAAAAAAAAACCATAACGCAATATTTTCAAGGCGACCCACTGATCCGCGAGTACTGCAACGTGTACGATATGGGCAAGAGGCGAATCGGATTTATCGGAGTGAGCGGGGTTGGCGAATTGTGGAGCTCGTTGACACTTCTCTTGACATCCACGACGGTTCTCGCTATGGGCATTTTTGAACATTAGTATTGAATTTTTTTTTGTTTCTATAAAGAAATAAATCCGTGCCTCCCTATTGTATGCTACACTCCTTTGTTATATTAATGTTCGTCATTAGCATATAAAATGGATGCGGGTTTTCGTTGTTAGCAGAAAACATACACAAAACCGTTAAAGATGAAACTCGTGGTGACTAATCTGTACTTGATATCGTCGATTTTCAATATTATACTGAATAAAATGCAAACAATTAGGCTAACTGAAAGATAAACAGGAACATAAACAACAATTTGTGCGCCAATTGCATTGCACACCGCAATGGAAGTGGACAACGTGGCAGAATCCTTCCGCCAGCTTATAAAATCTTTCACGGCTTACGGCTGAAATCTGGCATCTATCTTCCTCTCAATCTCCCTCTATCCCACTTTCTCTCCATCTATCTTTCGTTATCTCTCTCTCTCTCTAACTCTCTCACACACTTTCTTTCTCGCCGCCCCCTTTATCATCTAGTTAACTAATTTTCCAAACAAAATTCACCTTGAGAAATGTACATACATTAAAGGAAGTATCCGGCAAATAATTATACAGCAGCGCTCGTGAACCACTTTGAATGCGCGCGCTCATAAAGTTGCCTGTCGCTCGGTCGAGAGAGCATGTGAAAAAGGAGAGAGGCTCTGACCTACCGTAGCTAATTCTCTACCCGCCAGTTTTCACGTTACTTTTGCTCAGAATGTAATGGAAGAAAATCGCTCATACTTTCTGGATACATGTTTTACGCCAAGATGAACATGTTCATATAGAAAAAAACTTAGGTTCATTATTCCCCGGATACCTCCTTTAAGAAGGTCCGAGACGAATAAATAGTGCCTTGTTTTTTCGCCTTATTTGGTCGGGTTGTGCTAGAAACTTTGATTGCAAGTGTCCCGAAGTCACAAAAACCTTCATGCCCTGAGGAAACTAGCACTGTTTTCTACTTTGAATTCAAAAATATTTTATTTTCCCGCCATTTTCAAAAATTTTTGACAGAACAACACTGTGGCCTCTGGGGCCCAGCGAGTCATATCCATGAATTGCATACATATGGTGAGCGCAACCAACACTGGCCGGGTTTTTCTTAACACGTAGGCTAACCTGGCAGTGGGGCAAACCACAAGTTTCTGGGGGGAGAGGCAAGGGGCAGTAGCACCATTTCTGTTGATTCTTTACTCCGTACTTTTTATCATTCCGTCCAAATCCGTCAGGGACTTCGTGGTAGGAGTTTTTCCCTTAAGGCCTCCTTTAAGCAGCGGAACCAAGCTTAGCATTTACAACTAAACCTTCACTTGAAACTCAAAAGTGGACGATGAAAACTAAAGCTCCAGAGCAAATTCAAACTTCGACAACGACAGCTCCAGAGCCTTCAAGCGTATTCGATCCCGTGCAAAAAGATTCTACATGCATTAACGCCTCGGCGAAAATCCCAATCATACCTACAGCTCTCCCAACACTAGCACTTACTACTGCGCAAACCACTAAAGCAACGACTTTACCATCAACCGAGACCACCACCATATTAACGACCTTTCCTTTAACAGAGCCCACCACCATTGCAACGACTCTAACTTCAAGCGAGCCTACCACCATAGCAACGATTCTACCTTCAACCGACCCACTACCATAGCAACGATTCTACCTTCAACCGAACCCACCACCATAGCAACGACTCTGCCTTCAACCGAACCCACCACCATTGCAACGACTCTAACTTCAAGCGAGCCTACCACCACAACGACAACGACTACTACTACTACAACTTCTACGACAATTCCCCCAGTTAGTTGACACAATGTTCCATCCTTTTCACATATGCATTGTGTATCTGTCTTATTGCGATGAGTCCAATCACAGATACCGGCATTTCCGGTCGTACGGGTTCTGCGCTACAAGGCCACCCATCATCTCTGCCACTTCCACACGCTTACAGGCGGCTTTGATAATCCTCAATTCGTCAAGGAAGGTCAATATCGTCTTTTATCAAATTCATAGTGTAAAGGGAACGTATGTACATATAGTTAGTAGTGTGATTTACTCTCTGTATGTATGTGTGTATCTCTCTTTCCTTATTATTCTCCCTTCGCCTGACCTCTCTATCTCTCGGTATAACCGCCCCTTTCCTCCCAGTATATAAGTTCTAGTTATGACGCATAAGTTAGCTTGCTCCCGGGGAGCGACCGGCCTTCAGCCGGGTCGCTATCTCTCCTACCTCCCGACCCTTTCCCCTCTTCAACGACCACCACGCCTCGGGCTCAGCCCCTTCCCAGTCGCCTGAGGATCGGATTCCTCTGAGTCCCTTTTCCTCTTGAATCACCATAAGCCTGCTTGATTAACTCGTCTCCCTCTCTACCTGGGTCGCAGTCGCATGGGGAACAACAAGAATGTATGAAGAAGTAAGAAACATTCACTGGTAGCAGCGAGTGGTTAAAACTCCACTCCAAGTCAAGCGGCACGACACCAGGTAAGTCAGTCGTTATTCAGTATGTAGATTCCTTTTAAATTACAAAAAAAATCTATTATCATTCCATTTTCTATTGGGCAGCCAAATTAAAGGCGAATCATAGTTTGCTGGGCAAATTTCTTTCCCTTTCCTTAGTTGTCTCAATTAGGTTCCTTTTTCACCCGGGCGGGAGTAGGATAGACAGACTAGCTGCAGCGGGGAGGGCAGAGGGCCCAGACAGGGGACGTACCCCTTATTCGTATTTAAGTCGCGCATTTATTGGATTCGATTCTGACGTAGCTACGTTTCTCTCAAAAGTATGGGTAGTAGGGTCTGATCAGCCTTGGCACCCACACAAAAAAAAGAAGTTTTATAGAGGTGGATGTTTATCACGTTCTTTTCTTTTGTCTGTCCGGGATACCAAAGCTCCCACCTCTTTTATGTGTATTAGATGCAGCTGGAGGTAAGGACTCTTTCCCCCTCCCAAATGGCCATAAAAATTAAGGAGTTGCAAAAATCGAAAAAAAAGTATTACTTTTATATGTATTTCGGCTGACTGTAATACACACTCGTGTATTATTGCGGCGGCACATTTTCCTATGCATAGAGAGACAGAAAAGAAAAGAGAGCAAGAGAGACAACAGTTCAGAGACAGAGAAAAGAAAGAGTACAAGAAAATAGTTTTCTTCTCTGATCAGAAGCAAAATAGCAAGTGCCAGACTCATACTCCTCATCTCCAGTAGCACAAAGGGCAGCTCAGTGGAATTTCTCTCTTTCTCACACTCTCTATCTCACTCCCATCGTCTCTCTCCTGGTGTCTCTCTCTATCAGTCTCACTCTCTTACCCTCTCTCACTCTCTCTCCTCCGGCCGGGATGGTCATCTTCGTCACCCTTGTCTGCCCACTGGGTAGATTCAAACAAGTGACGGAGTGAAACAGCGTCTATTTCTTTATCTTCTTTCTCTCTCTGGCTTCTTGTAGTTGTACGCGCCTAACATTAATGTCTTTTGGCAAGTGTCACTATGTCTATTCACGCGACGCTAGGCGCTCATTAGAACCCGGACATCTAGAAATCTCTTAATTATGTATGTACAGATAAAGATACTCTTTATCTGCTAGTTTAACTTACTCGTTTTTCGCACTTTGTTCATGGGAAGAATTTTCAATTCTGTTTACTTCATTCTTTCTATCAGGGATAGATGAAAAGCGTGATTAAATATCCTTTTAGTGAACAATGGTTTGGCAAACGTAACCAGGCAAATGCTCAAAACAAAGACGCTTGAGACACTCATCGCCGACGCGGCTTCTTCAGTCGCCATCTACCCAATGCAACAGCAACAACACAGGTGGCCCCCTTCACGCACTTTTACCAATATTCAAGAGATAATTACAGTAGAGCGTACTCCAAGAGGGAACGTTATCTGCTATCGTTGTGGTAGACTGGGTCACCACCAAAATGTTTGCCGAGCCCAGCGGCCTGTAAACTCATGGAATAATCCAAGCTATAGAAAGAACGACAAAAACTTTCAGTCAAGACCTAATACCTTTAATCTAAATCAGAACCTAAACCAATATTATAAATTGATTAGAAGCAATTTAAACGCCGGAAATCAAATTAAAAAGAATTATTTCCAACAAAGTGGACAATAATAATTAACCGCGTCTCACACCGCCACGGAGGAGGACACTCGTCGACCTCCTTGGCTAGAATTATTATTTATTTATTATTTTATTCCATTCCTTTTTAACACTCTTTATCGAGTTTATCCTTTTTACTTTATTTAATTCTTCTATTTCAGTAGCACTTTCGCTTTTTCCCGTTGCAAGGATACGGAACTCGAGCAGTTGTCAGTGATGCTAACACATACATACATATGCAAACACATATGTATGTACATATATAACCCTGCCGACATAATTACGAGCAATAGATATCTTCACAGGATGAAGGACGCGCAGTCGTCAGTCTATTTGATTTAAGCTCGCCATAGTTTTAATACTGTTTTTTTTCTCTCTACTTTTACTCTCTTTGCCAATCCGGGATTCTTTTATCTACTTTCATTTTTTTCAATGCTTTATTTTCATTGCTGATTATTACTTCCTTTCACACCTAAACGGAAAGGTTTCAAGCAAGAAACTGTTTGCGAAGACGGAGTATCTGGAAGATCGTTCACATCTTTCGAAAAGGAACTCTCTTTACTATTTCCCCCTTATTTTTGTCTTGTCTTTATTGTGAATAATAGCGTCAGACGCCGCCGCCGCGGGGTGAAGCATTCGTTGCCCTCCCCGGCTACAAAATTTTGACTTTCTTCTGCAAGCACAAGATAAGGGCACTCCGACGGACATCATCATCAACAACATCGACTCAATCATCAACGCATCGGTGACAGCTTCATGAGTGAATTCTTCCGCTTGTCAGTGATTTTCTTCCTTCTCTTTTAGTTCAGGTTACTATTTTTCTCTTTTACTTACCTCATATTTCGCTAAGAAGTTTCACGGCTTGACCGTTCCTTTATTTCTTTTGTCAAGGTTCTCGCAAGTATTTTGCATACCCTCCCCCACATTTCTGTGTGACAGAAAGGGGCGGGCCACACTGTGGGCGCTTCCCACAAGAGTACAACTGCACGAACTTAGAGAAGCCGTCGATGGTGAAGCCGCTGTCAGAGACGATAGAACTCCGGCGTCCCAACACCATTCGGTATAGTTCACCCGGTCAGGTATGTAAAATAGTTTCACAAATTAGCACCTTTTCTGTTTCGTTTCTTGGCAAAGTTTCTCAACACATATCCTCTACATCATTTCATAAAGTGACAGTAAAAAAAAATGCAAGCATATGATTAAATTTAAGAAATGTATGCACTGGGATCTGTCAGTAGCCTCCATCTACAAATCTTTAAACACGCCTCAATTTGAAGCCCCTCGGGGACCGGCAGGCTGTTGGAAGGATTTCCAAATAGAAACAGTTAATTGCATACTATTTGAGGCAACAGTCTACGCACGCCACGGCTCACCACACCCCGAGAGCGTAATCGGAGATCTCTACGCATGACACTACAACGACGGCGAGTGTTTACTGGAGAACGGCACCATCATGATGTGGACTCCAGCGAAATCAGAGAGAGGTCAGTTTATTTTCTCTAGTCACTTAAAAGGAGCCCGTAAAGGTAACATTTGGCTGACCTTGAATTAAGAATTTGCACTTTCATGGGGCAAGCATAGTGCGGAAATTAACGATTGCGGAAACCAGCTCATTTTAACAGACCAAGAGTATGCCATTTCGCATAAGACTAGCCGCATTAAACGAAGCATACAAACAAACGTAGGATTACCACCACCAATCAATTTGCGGCACAGCTCCTCGCACGTGAAGCCTCACGTGATCATGCCATGTTCCTAACTTTTGAACACGCTCTCACTCGATTACGTAAATGTTTAAATTCGCTTGCTTCCTCTTCCAAATTCGCTTGCCCACCGTGGCATCCTCACCCATTCAAGTAACTGAATAGAACTGATATCAAGGCCAAATATATAGGAGGCAATATTGTCAAACCGTCTCAATGTCTGCATCTTCACTCTCTCCTTTTATTTTTCATTAAATTTAATGCCACCTGCTATTCGCGCCCTCTAGTGTCTATACAATTACTAAATGAGAAAGCGTGGCTCGCCTATGTTGACCCCACAAGCTGTATTATCACGAGTCACGCAGTTGAGACACCTTGTCACGTATTGCAACCATTTCTTATATATACAGACAATGGTATCTGGCGATTTAACGGCTTAACCGGCAATGCATCACTAGTGCCTAGCAGCTCGATAATTGATTTGGGTTTGCCTAACAACAACTTCTTGCTTAATAACCAGCCGTTTCATTTCACTTTATTCCATAACCTTGTTCTTACTAATCTATTTGAAATATGCACTGATTATCATTTTGTTGAAATGCGGCCAGCAGGTAGCACAACGGCTGAAGCACTAGTCAGTCATGCAGACCACTCAAGTGGAGGCACATCCCACTTTAGTAATACAGATATCCTCGTCTCATGCAGAATTTGAGCCAAATCGCCAGGCGTGCTACAGAGGAAGGACAAACCAATCCTTAAGCAGCGGTTACGGTTAACATGCCTTTATAAGAAAACAAAAGATCTGCCGGAGAGAAAGACACTCGTGTTCCTTTTCGGTCACAAACATTGCTTGATTTTCAAGATTCTACTCCTTCCACAATTAGACACGCAATCGATCACCATAATTCAACTTCTTCAGAAAACCCGGACGAAAAGGTAGCAACCATACTGCTGCCGGTAACTCCATCCTGCCAGCACTTGTACTAACAGCTCTGGACCCGCCGGAAACGAGTTCCGCCCTTGGCATGGCAGCCATACCGGTGCCTCTAGAAGGATGCTCGCGAGCAACCATCGAACTCGCCGGTCACGTAAGAAAAGAATTAATTCATTTTATTGCAAGCCAATTTATGTCGTCAGAGAACCAAAGTTATGATTTAATTATCTTCAATGATCTTCTCTCTCAGTTACCCCCTCTTACTTTTGATTATTCCGCCGGTACACTAACTACCGGAACAAATAAAATGCCCCTCGGCGACACACCACAAGTTAAAGGTTATAGCACCCGTAGACAAATAGGCTATTAGAGCAAAAGCAGACTCAAAACTTGAACCATACATGGAACATTTTATGGACTGTTTAGCTGATCCACCCTTTTCAGGAGAACTAGTCCTTTTAGTCACTTCAGCAAAGATGGCAGAGCGAGAACTGATTGTCGCTCCGGCAGTTTTCTGCTCAGCACGGTGCCGTATCATGGTGAGCAACCCGGCCAATTGCGCTATCACCATATATGAAGGTATGAAAGTAGTCTCCGCTGCACCGATCTATGAGGAAGACAATCCTCATCCGTCAATTAAGTTAATAGGAGGCGGGAATCCTGCTACAACAAGGGTTAATAGCAGCACAAACAAAATTTTCGGGGGAGATTAGGCATTCGCTGTTTCTCTTTCAGACTCCTTAATCTCAGATAGTGACAAGAAACGTTTGCAAACACTTAATTATGAATTTCATGACTATTTTTCTAAATAGCAATATGATTTAGGGAGTTCAAATACCGGCGATATTCACATTAAGACGATGACGGACCAGCCGATGAAGGGCCGGCCAACGAGAGTACTAGTAAAATACTAGAAGGTTACAGTTCCGCCACAAAAGAAAGCTACAGAAGAAAGTAAACATAAATATTTCACCCGCTCTCACGGGGCATCGTTCTCGTGAGGGGGGTTACTCTTCAAAACTTTCACGCATGCTTCTCCTCTTTCCTTTACTTACAATATACTAACTTTGTCCCATTCATTAATGTTTTTTAAATAGTGTTAAACGTGCTGGCCCCATAACCCAGACGTCGATGGATCGGAATCACTCACTACATTTTTTTCCTTTCTTTTCTCTCTTTCTTCGATCCGTGAATTTCAACGCCGCCTCCACCGCCGAACATATTCATTTCCGCGAACACTTCCGTTTCCGCAACGAAACTGCGCATATTACCGCCGCGCCCTGGCACGAAAAAGGGAATCTTTCTCATAATCTCCCTACACTTGTGCTTGTACTTGCAGGACATGTCGTCCGACACCCCGCCGAAGAAACCAAGGTCGTCTTCACCGGATGTGATGACTGCCGCGGTCGAGAACCCGCCTCCACCGGAGACAGCCGACACGGCTGTCAACGCAGGGTCGCCTCCCATGCACTCGCACGAGGAGGCACCAACTCACTCCCCGGAAGTCGGAACCGCTCCGCCTCCGCAACAGCAACAGTCATCCGATCTGTCAGCCAAAACAGGGTCGTCTTGTGCGCACTCGCGTATCAAGACACCAACCAATTCCGAGTACCAGAATGAAGTTCAAGAAACGCTCGCAAACGTGATCTCTCTCTCTCTCAATGAAGAAAGCTTGAGCGTCAATGAAGCAGACACAGCGCCGCGTCCGCCTCCAGCATCGGAGGAGAGCAGGGGAACTCCCACTCCTCCACCAGAGGCTTCCCCAGCGGAATGCGATGAAGAAATTATGGCTCCCACCATCCCGACAGATGACCAGCTTTAACGCTCTTAAAGATCAGGTGGCCTCTCTTTCATCATTAATACCGCCGACTTATAATACATCCAAGGCAAATGAACCGAATGGTTGGGACTACTCAAAAGAGTCACAAGATGAAATTGAGGGTAGACAAGAACGCCGCCGGTCCCTTGTTCTTTCAGGAGTGCTTCTCCATCCAGTTCCGGCAGCGAAACAAGCATTGCTCGACCGAGAGACAGCGACTCAGCTCCTGCACGGCCTCGGAATCGCCACGTTCCCTGTGGCAGTGTATCGGCTCCATGATGGCGGCCAGCGGCCTCGTCTCAAGATCGTCCTTCCGTATTCAGAAGCACAAGAAGAAGCAATGCGTCAGTCCAATAGAGTCAGTTCTTTGCCCGGTTTTGCAGGATGTTCTCTTCGGCCGTCTCTGACGATCGCACAGAGAGGACTCGAGGCACGGACTCGAAGAAAGGCCGACTACAACACCTACTTTAAGCGCCCTTCACGACCAAGCCAGACATCCGTCTCCAGCGTGCCAGTGACTGCTGGACAGCCCGCAGCCGAAACTCCAACCTCGTCCTCTTCTCGCAGTCAACCATACACGCGGAGTTGGTCACCAAAGAATCGTCACCGGTTTAAATAATCATTGTCTTGTCATATACTTCTAAATTATATTTCCTTAGTATGGTATTTTTCCTTAAAAAAAAAATTTTTTTTTGTTATTTCTTTTCTCACCTTGTCCTCTTCGCAGAGAACACGATTGCGACCACGCCGTCTACAAGCGACAATTACCGCTCCGCAATCGCATCAATTACAATCCTCCAGCCACGCTCACCCGGACACTCGAGTGAGCCGACCGACAGCTCCTTCGCAAGGTTGTAATTTTGAAGCGTACATTTTCTTTCTTATTTTGGTAGAATGCCGAACTTCCAATCTTCAAAATCTTACCCTTTCGCATTCTCCTTTTTCAGAACGATTTTCTCATCTGTGTACGACGAGAGCGTCGAGACTCACCAGTTCTCTTGGTCAGCTCGCCCGGCTTTCCACGCGCTCGCGAAAAGGCTAGCAATTTACCCTTCTTTTTTTTCTCTACTTCTTTTGTCCCACTCTTTGGTTTTTTTTAAATACTATTTTACAGCTGTTGAGTAAATTCTGATTGGTCGCAGTTAAAGAGCAACCCGCTGAACAAGGCTTGCACCATGTTCATTTCAGAAAGATGACCACGAACTGCAGAGCTCCATGGGCAACCACACGAAGGCAGGCTCTCGCAGTGGACGCGGATGTCACCATCATCTTCGCGATTCACGCTCAATGGGTCCGCGTCATCCCGCCGCAGGATGAACAACTGCCCCATGCCCTCATTGTCAGTCCCTCTCACGAGAAGCCGGAAAGCAAAGCCAAGGAGTCCCGACCTTGACAACCACGAGAAGATCCACCATGCCCATACCTCCCTGCTTTCCTCACCCGAACACCTTTATCAGTCCAGTGATTCCCATTATTTTCTCAATTTTTCGATTCCCTTACATTTGAGTTAAAATACTTGCTTCATTTTTCTCAATTTATCATTTTTATTCTCACGATTGGTTCCATTTCCTTTTTTTAATAAGCTCACCTCCAGCCAAAGTCAGCTGAACTCTCAGCTATCTTTGCTCACATTTAATAGCTCTAGCGAAGTTTACTAGGTCGAATTCTTGACCTGATTTCGCTCATTCCAAGGTCAATAGTAGTGACTTCTCAAATACATAATTATATATATTTCGTTTTGCACTTAATTTTATTTCCACTAGCACTTTTATTCTTCTCACTCTTTTGAGAACGCGCGCAACAAACAGCAGTTGGCAAACAGTAGGAAAACGACGTTTTTCTCTCTCTCCAGGAGGCTCCCCAGCTTTTCTTTATTTATGTCTTCTCTTTCTCATTCTCTCTCGCTCACAGTCACATATTTTTCAGTCCACTCCACTTTCGGACATATGCTTCTTTTCCACTATCTTTCTCGGTGTGTGCTCAAAAAAAGGGATATCCAAAAAGATCCCTCGTGGGCAGCGGCCTGGCTTTCCAAGGAATGCCCAGGTAGTGGTTATAACCTCTTTCTTCTTTCGGTATCACTAGCTCCACGCACGCTTCAAATTCGGTTATTCTTATGAAGTAACACGAAAAGATACCTCGTTTCACGCACACACCTGCCCAAACCTCGTTCTTCCCGTCTCTCATTCACTCTCTTCTCTCCCCCTATTTTTGTTTTCTACCAATGAGGCTATTCACACCTCATTCTGGCCCACCACGCCTCACTCAAGTTCATTATCTTAAGCCGTGCCTTTTCTAAATTGCAAACTGTTGCGCGCTGTCTAACATATCTCTCTTTTTCTTCTTCAGTGTTTTCACTTTTGCCGAATATGTTCGATACTCAGTTCTTCCTGCTCATTCAATATCTTCGTTACATTCTCTCACTCCACTTCATAATCTCTAACTATACTTTGCTTTCACTCATTGTTTTTCTCTTACAATGTCACTTGTTTAGTTATTATTTGGGTATTTCTTCATCGGTCCGAGGACGGACCTCGTTAAAAGGGGTAAGGTGTAAAGGGAACGTATGTACATATAGTTAGTAGTGTGATTTACTCTCTGTATGTATGTGTGTATCTCTCTTTCCTTATTATTCTCCCTTCGCCTGACCTCTCTATCTCTCGGTATAACCGCCCCTTTCCTCCCAGTATATAAGTTCTAGTTATGACGCATAAGTTAGCTTGCTCCCGGGGAGCGACCGGCGTTCAGCCGGGTCGCTATCTCTCCTACCTCCCGACCCTTTCCCCTCTTCAACGACCACCACGCCTCGGGTTCAGCCCCTTCCCAGTCGCCTGAGGATCGGATTCCTCTGAGTCCCTTTTCCTCTTGAATCACCATAAGCCTGCTTGATAAACTCGTCTCCCTCTCTACCTGGGTCGCAGTCGCATGGGGAACAACAAGAATGTATGAAGAAGTAAGAAACATTCACTATAGAGCACTATGTTCGTTATCTGTAAATGGCTATTCAGGAGACATGGATTGGGGCGGGATACCGTTCGATCAAAAGCCGATTGCTGACCAGGCTGATCCTGGGTTTAACACCTGCGCAATGCTGCTCTGCAGAAAATATGACGACAAAGGTTTGGTTCGGGCAAACAAGCTTGCATAAGTTACTTGAAGTATTTGGATTATATGTATGTATGTGTGGTATAAAAAAATGTAGAAGAACAGTACATATTAAGGGTGCACAGTGCTCTATCGCTCTGAAGACAACACACATTGCGGGGTGTATGAGAAATTCGGATTCATAGGTACTGCAAACTCGTGCGGAATTACTCCAAACATTCACGTACAGGAACTTGATCTCTCTATTAGATAAACAACGTAAAAAATGAATTGACTGCTTACGGCAGATTGATTCCTGTGGGCGGCAGGATTGGTGGATTTTGATGAAACTTTCCAAAAAGGTACATTGAAGTCTCGGCTATCGTCCTATGAGGGTTTGGAAATTTTTGGTTGGCGCCGCAAAGGGGGGTCACTCGAGAAAGTTTGAGGCCGAATTTCTCATTTTCTAGGGCACCTACAAAAATAACAAAAATAGTAGTCGATTCGTCAGGGGGGAATCTACCAATGACCAGAAGTTCGATTTCGTAGATCGATTGGTAGATCGGTGGGAATGGATTTTCTAAAATGGGCACTTTTTCGCCTGTAGATTGGAACTTTCTCAAAATCCTGACGTGCGCTTAGTTGATTGTCGGGTTCTATCGATGCAGTTTTTCAAGACGCATCTTTTGATGTGTGACTTGTAAACTTTTGCGCATCAGGGATATCAAAAAAATCAATTAAACTGAAAATTTTATTCGTTAGGGACCAACTTTGAACTTTTATATCTCAAGAAGTAGGGACCGCGTTGGGATGGGACTTGGGGCATTTTGTTAAGAATTGAACTGGCTTCCATATGAGCCTATTTGGGTTAGGCTGGGTTTCCGGGAAAGTGCCCTGAGAGTGATGTGAAATTTAGGTCACTTTCCTGACATTTTTTTCCTCGGTTTTAGAACATATGGCTACATATGTTCGCATTCCATTCGGTTGCTTAGGAATAGGGGAACAACTCTCTCATACAAGACTTTTCCATAAAATCAATTTTTGACCTACAAAATGGTGATCGAAATTGTTAGTGCATCTATAGGCCAGACAGCCAAATGAAATTTTTTTTATCAGATTCTACATGAAAAACTGATCCTAATAGTGTGCTCCTTTTGAAATTTTGATTAAGGGAAAAAATGATAATCGTAGGTCAGAACATTTTTTGGGTAATCGAGAGGTCGCAGGTTCGAACCCGCCCGCGTGCAAACCCTTTTGCGCGCTTTTATATGCCTCTTGATTGAATATAATCGATGATAGCATTGATTAAATACTTATTTCTAATGTTTAAGGCTTTAAAGGAGCGGTCCCGTTAAGGTCTACTTTGAGCTGAGCGAATACTAGGCGCTATAGCGGGATGTGGAACCCGTAACCTAATAAGATCTCGATATATTTTTAAGAGAACGGAATAAAAAACGTGAAAAGCATGTAATTTTTAAGAGAACGGAATAGAAAACGTGAAAGGCATGTAAAATGATAAAGAAATAAAAAAAAGTGAAATAAACATATTTTACATTCATAATCACAGTGGTCTACTTTTTGAAAATTCATGTTTGAATCAAATCAAAAGGAATCGAAGGGAAGATAAGTTACGGTACTTTTATAATTTAAGCGTGAATTGCCCAATTCCGTTTTTCTTCTTTATTTTATTTTATTCGGAATTCATTGATTCCTTTGATAATTCAGAGTCGATTGATAATGGCGGATGCCCCAGCGAAGTCGAGTGCTTCCACAAGATCCGGATATAGCGGGCCCCACCCGCACGAGATTCGAGCTGATCTTCTGCGTGAAAGCGTGAACGAAATCTACATAAAGTTCAAATCAGGTTTATTATGTTTTCTCAACATACATTATATGATATATATGTTATTTCTGTAATAGTAGTCCTCGAAAATCAATGATTTCAGGAGAGAAGCCCTCGCAGGTCGCAGCGAGAACAAAGATCAGCGAGCTCTTCATCAACCACGCGGATATGCTGAAGGAATTCCCTACCGACTTGGCCATTCCGAACGTCTATGTCGAGGATACACGTTTTTTCATGGAGATCTTCCGACTTCGTTTCTTGAATATGGCTCTGCGAGAACGTGGAAGGAAGATCATTGAAAAGTAAGTTTTCTTGAACATCTCGGTTAACGATTTCCTATCGGATTTCTAAGGTTCGGTAGACAAATCGACATCGAGTCATTCGCATGGCCGATTTACTGTTCCCCGGATGGTGTCCTTTACGAGCACAAGAATTGGGATGGGAAGCACTCGAAGTATGCAGTCAACAAATACGAGACCAAACTTAGGAGGACGCCTGAATTTGGTTTTTTTTTTATATTTATTTTTTAATTCTCATCTTTCCTTATATGAAGAAGTATTCATTCAGTGTTTGTGGGAGAGTTGCCGCTCGAAATGCGTGCTTTTGTGAAGCATCACGGACTCGTGGGAAACATCGAGGCGAATGCCGAGACCAGTGAGCGTGACTCGATGAAGGCGTCTCTTCAGAATACACTGAAGAGACATTCAGAAGATGCCGCCACGACGGGAAATGGTTGGAATGTTTGTTGTGTACACCCAAATCGAACAAAGATATTGGTTTAAGAAGTTGATGAGGAGGGGAAGAAAAAAAAGACTGAGGAAGAGCCGGCATCTTCTAATGCAGGTATTAAAGAAATCATTTCTTTACTATACCGGATTGCAGGATTGTATTCACTCTATATTTCATTATTTTTGAACATTTAGGAGAGAAGGTTCTCGAAGACGCGAAGAAGGAGGTGGTGAAGAAGGGAAGAGAGAAGGTTGTCGAAGACGCGAACTATATTGTCACGATCAAGATCAAGGATATCCAAGGTAAACTTTAAACGCATATAATATTGTGCATATCTTCTCTATTTAAGAAACTTCTCCCATCGTGCTTGGAGGACTCGGCGACGACGACTTTGACGTCTTTACATCTGAGGACTTTCTTGAGTTTTGGAAGCAGGAAGCAGTCAAGAATCCCAATCAAGAGCTCTCGATTGTGCGACTCCTCGCCATATTCAAATTCCAGACGGGTTATGTGATGAAGGAATGACTTGCTAATACTCCTGTCATTTCCTGTTCGGCCCTCTAAGTCCCTTCCACTTTGCCTATTCGTGTCTCTCTCTTCCCGCATTTCTCCACTTTTTTTCTAAGCATAAATATCGTTTTCCTCTCCAATTTTTCTCAAAAAGTTGACATCTCTATGATGAGAAATAATCTAATTTAAAATCTAATTTAATGACTTCATTTAATTTCTTTAATTCTCCAGTTTTTTCCGGTTAGGCCCTCTAAGTCCCTCCCAATCTGCCTCGCTCCATTTCCCGCATCATTCCCTTTTTTTTCTAAGAATCAATCTCGGAGAGATTTCTAATTGTGCTCCTCTCCCATTTTTCTCTATGAGGAGAACTAATCTAAGTTTATGATTTAATATAATTTCTGCCTCTCGGTGTCTCTCTCAACGATTCTTCCCGTGTCGTCTTGTTTCACGTTATTATTTGAAAATGATGAGAATAAAGAAATAAAGAAAACCAGTGTAACGTGTTACGTTATGTGACGTTTATGATATGACGTAATATACAAATACCTTTATCCGCTCTGTCTCTGTCTTTATTCATTTTCCTGGATTCACCTTAACCCTTGTTGCACTTCTTTCTCTCTCCTTCTGTCTCGGCTACACATATGCTTTCTCGACATTTTCCCGCGCATTTGGCATAATTCCAAGGAATGCGAGAGTGTCATGCGGCGAGGGTGCGTCTCATCGCGCCTCTCTGCTCTCTCCGACTCGTACACTCTCTTGCTTTGCGCACTATATGCCGCCTCTTGACTCTGCGTCTTTTCATTTCTCAGCGGGTAGCGGCAAGCAGAGGTGCGCGTTTCGTCACTTCCTCATTCGCTTGCTTCTTTTCTCCCCTGTAACATGTGCCTTACTTCTGCTCCGTTATTAAAGTATCTGGCCTTACTTTTTAAGTATTCTTCCATCCATCGTAGATTTACCTGTGTCTTGAATTGTATCTCTATCTCTCTGCCCTTCTCTCTCTCTCTCTCTCTCTCTCTCTCTCTCTTTCTCTCTATTCTACCGTTATGTTCATATGTTTCTTGGTGCCATGTTTTTATCGCGATCAAGCATGCATACATTCACAAAACAACAGACCGTTAATTGAGCGTGTTCACTGACCTCACTCGATATTCCAGCGTACGAATGTATGTATGTATGTATGTATGTATGTAGATATTTGTATTGTTGTTGTTGCGCGGCGCATGAGGAATGTATAGCGGATAACAGAACAGATTAATAATGAATCCTTTAATTGCAGGAGAGGTTAGAGTTTCCCTTCGTGGTTTGTCTGCCTCTTCCTTTCTGCTCAGATGCACGCATGGTGTCGAAGCGACGGCGAGAGGGTCGACATTCGGCCGGATCGTCGGCGCGGCTCGGCCGTGCAGTGCCTAGAGGTTGCCGGGGCAGGGCCTCTAGGCAGTAGCGACTGCCTCCCATCAGTGACTGCGCGGGCAGGGAAACTGTTTGGAAAAAGCTACTGTCCGCAAACCAGAATAAATATGAATGAAAATGATGAAGAAACACAGAATCATGAGATGAAAAAGAATATGAATGATAATGAACATGCAAAGGACCACGTTATGTACCAGAATCTTAGAGGAGGTGGGATTGATTGTAAGAAAGATGAATACAAAGTCTTGAAAGAAAAAAGCGACAAAATTCCGACCAAGTTTATTGATGAATATTCAAAGCAGAAATTTACCAATTGGATCGAAGGGGATGAAAAGAATATTGGAAAAGTGATTATTGCTCATATAGAAGTTTTCCAAAATGCAAATGTTGGGATCCAGATAAATGAGAAGAATTTTATTGGAATGAATGAAGAAAGCCGTATCAGTTTTGAGCGACTAATTATTCCAGTAGCTGTGAAGTCTCATATGTTTTGTGCGAAATACAACAGAAATGAAAATGTATTGCATGTGTACGATTCGAAGAAAGAGACACAAATCATTACCCTGAAACCAGTTAGAGATGCTCTCAGCAAAATTGTTCAATTCGTTACCAAGTCGAATATTGTTCCGACATTCGAGAATGAGGAATTTGCGAAAATGAAGGATGCTAATGAAGACTCAGCCGTTTATCTTGTCAGTGCCTTGGAAAGTTCGATCACAAACTCGGATTACAGTCGCTACAGCCTGAACTCAAATGACATAAAGAATAGCATGTATTCGATTCTGACTGGCAAGAAAGGAGACCTATCAATTAGTACACAACCAGGATATGTGGAGTTCAGTGATCTCAGATCAGAATCTGACATGCTTACAACGGAGACTGTGGACAAATATATCATAAAACTGGCTGAATCATACTCTGGAAACGACACAATTTTCGCATTGAGTTCCATTTATCAGGTCTTTGAGCAGAAAAAAGATGCAACTGCAGCAGGCGAATGCTACTTGGTAGATAAGATTCACATTGACTTTGCATTTGCCAGAATGAACGACGCGATGAAACTCACTGCAAAGCGTATTCTATTTGCTGTCCACTACGGAGTTCACTTCTGGTTTGCCGAGTAGATTAGAGAGGAAAATGTTGTAAGAATATCAGATTCCATGGAAGGCAAAACATATCATAAGGACACATACTCGGAGCACATAAGCGCAAAGGGAATTTGTCAACTGATCAAGCACGTGTTTGGAAATGTTCCAAAGCCAAGCTTTATATGGGAAAACGTTCAACAGCAACCAGACACATTCAACTGCGGTGTATTCAAATGCAAGTACTATCAGTGCACAATGAAAAGAATTCCAAAACCAAAGGAAGGATTTGAATGCAGACATTACAGATATGTCATGCTTAATGTTTTGGAAGGGAGGAATCAAGTTCCTGTAGTTATTCTAGCAGAACAGAAGAAAAAGCCTTCTCCAATTGAGAAGAACTTTGAAAATGAGTGGAATGAAGTAAAGCCAAGACGAAGTCAGAGATCAAATTCGAAGAATGATGATTACCTATTCAAAAAGCCTCAGGGACCAGCAAAAAGGAAGAGCAATTTAAAGATAAATGCTTCGACTATCTACGAGAAACCTGAAATTGACACTGTCAGACCATATAATCTTATCGAGATTAACGACTGTGATGAAAACGAAAAAATTATTGAAGAAGCATATGTCGATCTCCTCGACCCAGAGAGTATGTTGAAAGAAATGACATTTCAAGAAGTATTTGAAAAAATTTCCAATGAGAGCCCAGAAACTATGCTTCTGAATGTCTCTGCTTCTCACCAGCTGAGATATCTGTGTTCTGGTACCAAGTTCGATGCAAAGACACTGCGTACATTGTTCAAAGAATATTCAGTTAAGAAGTGTAAGGCAATGAGAAGGATTCCTGTACCGCTTATTGACGACCATCGAACTGGACATTATCTTTGTGCAGTTTATATGAAAAATGAACACACTTTGACTATTTATGATTCTCTTTGGAGTAGTGACGAGAATTATGAATGGATTCAAATTGCTCTAGGAAATTTGATCAATCATATTGTGAGACGAAAGAGCGAGATAAAAGTAGTCGCAAGTATTTGCACACAGTAAAATGCTAACGTTAACTCTGGAGTACACGCTATTAGATTTGCGGTTAATAGTTTGAACAATGATCCAGCTGTTGAGGATGACTTCGATGTATCTGAATATCGAAAAGAAATACATAAAATTTTAGTTGGCAATAGTTATGTCGTTCGTAAATGTACAGATGAAAGGTCAACGTCACCCCAAAATGAAATATTTGATGTCGAAGAAATATCTACAGACGATCAAAACGAATTATTTGATGCTGTAAAGAAATCTGTTCCTGATAAAAATAAAAATGAATTGTTTGATGTTGCAAAAATAAAGAAACAATTGAATGCAAAGCAAAAGCCGTTGGATTTAGATGTCATTGAATGTTGCATGTTAAGGATTGCCATGAATCATCCTGAAACCAAAGCTGCGGTGTGTAAATTTGACCTTTTCTTAAATAAAGCAGTTTCTTTTGAACAAGCATGGATGCAATCATATGAAGGAAAACTGAGTGAATGTAACTTGGCTCAATTTGTTGTTCCTGACAAGATCCGGGGAAAACATGTATATTATTGTGATTACAACTGGTCATCTGGTATTATAAGAATTTGTGATTCTGATGAACAAGAAAGCGAAGATTACTACAAGTGTACAACCAACTCTATATTTGAAATAGTTTCTGCAATTAAGCCGTGCGCTAAAGGATTCAAGGTTAATGTTGAAGAAGGCAATGAGCAGTCTACATCTAAGTACAATGCACATATTCTGGTATGTTTATTTGCGGAATCTGCGTTGTCATCACACGGAATTCAAGTGCTTGGCCGCAATCTGTTGATGTTTAAGACGAAGTTGGCATCGTTATTTATATCCGACGAGGAGAGAGGGAGGAAAAGGAAAAGTAATGTTTCGATCTCCGATAAAGACTCAGTCCGAATTTCCAGAAGCCGAAGCGGAACTCCAGTGTCAGACTGTGATAACAACGTATTTAAAACACCAGCAGTTAGAAAGAAAAGATTATCCCACAACGATAAACGAAAAATCGGAGATTGTGAACAGTGGAGTTCTGAAAAGAAAAGAAGATATGAGGAAATTGAGAGCCCATCTATTTTGCTAAATGATATGTGCCAGATGAAAATAATACAGAGCCCTGCAAATCAGACACCAAGAAGGAAAAGAACTGTGGAAGGACAAGTAAGAGGTACACCATCTTCAGCTTTCTCTGGAACGAGCCAAATGGACATTACTTCAGATAGCACTCCGAGGCGTTCATCCATTAGAAAAAGTAGATCGCTAATCCATAGCAAACAAAAAGATGAAACTTATCAAGCTACATTTAGCTCAGTTAGTAGTTCAAGTGCACCTATTGCGGACGTCTCATATGAAATGTTGGATAAATTGGACGGCGCAGAAATTGTACATGCAGATGTCGTAAACTGTTCTGTTCGCGCTTTTTGCTATAAGAAGAATGTGTTTTCAATTGATCCACATGTATACTATGCTTACTGCAGTAAAGGTAAAAACATACGAAAACTGAGGAAACGAAATTATAACCAATATTCGAAAATTATGTTCCCTCTGGTTAATAATAATCATAATATGCTTTGTGTCATTGAACCTCAGAGTAAGAAAGGCACAGTGTATGACTCGCTGAATAGAGTGCAGAGAAGTGAACTGAACGCAATTAAGGAATGCATCTCCCATCTCACGGGACTTGAAGTTGATGTAGATGCACAGGACGAGAGCAAAGTGACAATGCAGAATGATAGTGTAAGCTGCGGACCTATCACTATTTTCCACGCATTGCAAGTTATAAATGAAAACCTACATATATTGATAATTTTGATGTTAATTCATTTAGAAAGCAATTGAAGAATTTTGTGCTCTCTTGCAACTTGATCAGGAAGTATGGAGAGAGTGTTGAGAGAATCACTTATGAAAGGTCTCGGAGATCTATTTCGTCCTCTTCTGTTAGATCTGAATGTAGCGCATTTTCATCTACACAATCTGTTCAATCAAACTTCTCTGATTATTCCCATGAGGAACTTGACATGATGAAAAGAGTTGGATGGGGAACATGCACTCTGAACCAGAAAATGAGAGATTTAGAAAGATCTGTAATACCATTTGAGTCCGCTCACCCGGGAAATAATTTTGATAATTTGATCGTTTATAAAATGCTAAGGATAATGATTAGTGACTCAAATGAAGACGTTTTCATATGCAATCCAGAAGATATTCAAGCATATTTCCAATCGGAAAGTCTGTCTAAAGAGATGCAGTCTATTAAGCAGACGATAATATTTGTTCCATTCAAATGTGACACCGAATGGATTCTTGGAATTATTGAGAGGAATGAAGATCTTGTGGTCAGATTATATGATCAAGAGCGAAGAAAAGTAATGCTGGAAAAATTGATAAAGCTAACAGAAACTATTTTTTCGCAAAAGCCAGATAAGTCAGAAATGAAAAGAAGAAATCAACAGTGTACATATGTACTCCCTTACGAATCTGGACCAGCTCTATATTTCAATGCTGAACAATACATGTGCGAGTTGTCGGGTAAGAGGAGAAAGAATTTTAAAGAATTTAACGAGCCTGCGTTACGCGGAACGATTTTAGAAGAAATAATAACATCTGAAATCTGTGAAGATGTCGAGAACAGTGAGAATAAAGAGAAAGAAGAAGTGAGAATTATTCCCTTTGCGTGTAATGAGCTGACTGCAGACGAATTATCTTTGCTCTCGAGTGATAATGAGATGTTAACTGACGAAATTATTAATAATTTCGTTCTTTCTTTACAAAGCAAGACATTTGCTATATTACCAATTGGAGCATTTGAGAGTGAAGGAAAATTGGAAGGATTTAAAAATTATAGGAGAAAGACGCTATTGATCCCTATAAAGAAAAGTACAAATGAGTATGCACTTATTGTCATGAGAAATCGAAAAGCGAAACTATATGACCCTTATATAGAGGCAGTTTCCCCTGAAATGTTACAGAAAATAAGGAAGGTTGCACAATATTACCATAGAAAGCGAGCAAGGTGCCAGTTGATAAGAGAATATCCGAGCATTCCCTCTCCATTTCATACAGGTATATACATATGTTCACTAATCCATTCACTGGTAATAAATAATAAGGAATGTCCTGAGAGCGTAAAACCGAAAGATGTAAAACGAATGATGCGGAAATGTCTGAAAATACATGACGATGATAATAATGACGTCGAAGGTGCAGATCTGGCTGATATCTCAGATCCTATAAATACGCCCGCCTCAAAAACGAAGGAGTATGTGTCGTACATGGTAAAGAAAAATCGAAACGCTCTGAAGAAAATTTTAGCTGCAATGATCGGTAGACCATTACCAAAATGCTTTGAGCTACCACCACAAAAAGAATGTGAGCACTGTAAAGCGTGGCGATGGCCAGGCGAGCCAGATTCCATATGCTGTAAGGGCGGACAAATCAACATTCAAGAAGAATTCCCGTTGACGGTTGAAAATAAAGAAATGCGAGAGATAAAAAAATATGTACTTTCAAAAGCTGGAAAACATGTATGGGATACATTGAGACAGATGAATACACACCTAGGATTTGTTTGCCCAAGGATTAATTACAAACAAAGGCATCAATTCCCGAAAGGTGGCCCAGTCCCTCTCGTAATTAACGGAGCAATGGAGACAATGATTGTATGTCCACAGTTTAACTCTGAAAAAAAGCCTGCATTTGTAAATTTGATTCTCAGCAATGACGAAGAAATTGCCAAAAAATCTTGTACAGAATTTATGAAAAAGTTTAAGTTGAACTATGATCCGATGATTTTCATTCGAATTCGAAAAGTTTTGCAAGAAAACAATTGTCTGATAAAGCTGTACAAGCAGATTTATGAAATCGTTCAGAAGGAAAATAAGGAAGCTAAAGAAAGTGGCAGGAAACCCAACCGCATCATGCTAAACATATTAGACAAAGATGAAGCTATAAAAAAGTATGAACCAGTGGAAGGGTCTGGCGGAAAGATGATGTCCATAGAGACCATTCATCCGGGAAGATTGCATAAACCCAGTGCAGAAAAGTTTATTGCTGCGGTATACGTGTATCCAGATGGTGAATGTCCAAGTCATGAAGATTTGAATAAAGGAGTAAGAATATTTCCAAGATCAAATACCAGCTATAATCTACCGTATTTTTGTGAATTGCATGATGTCATGTCATTTCCTGTTCTCTTCCCTCATGCTAATCGTGCATACATGAACAATTTGCCCAAGAATATACAAAGACGAAAACAGAAAACAAAGCCGGGAGTCAAGTCTCGTTAATCTATTTCAAGACAGGAATGTACAAATTATGTTTTGGCATTGAGAGGAAATTTAGAGGAGCAACAAATGCACTGGTGCAAGCACTGGGGTGCAATCACTCAGCAGTACTGTCTGTATGCTTATTTGAGACTTGAAGCAGACCGGTTGGCAGCAATACGAAGAGAAAGAGCAGAAATGGTACACAAAATGGCTAAAGTGAGTGCGAACGCAAGGTTCGCACAAAGAAACCTTGCAGAACAAGGATTTGTACTTGGAAATTATGTGACGATGCCTGAGGCATATCCTGGAAGTACCAAATGGTTCAAAAAACGCTACTATGAGTGCATCGCAATTTCTCGAAGATTTGGTAAGCCTGCACGTTTTATCACTTTCACAGGAAACCCAGATTGGAAAGAAATACGAGAATTTAAAGAACGAATTTCGCCAAATATGAACTGGTTGGATATGTCTGATGAAGTATGCAGGATTTTCTGGCTTAAAGCAAAAGAATTTATTACCGATATCGTAGAGCACGGAGTTCTCGGAGAAGTGCATGGCTATGCCTGGAATCTCGAGTACCAGCAAAGAGGAATGCCTCACATTCATATGTTGATTATGTTTGACAAGGATCACGTGGATACGCCAGAAATCATCGATCAGACCATTAGTGCTGAAATACCGATTCTACCCGATGTAAATGATCCAGAATATGAACAAACTAAAATTTTAAGACAATTGGTTAAGGAGAAGATGGTGCATGGACCATGCCTGGGAAATTTAGATATGCCATGCAGGAGAAGTAGACCAAAAGCGTACCGGTGTGCGAGACGATTTCCAAAAGATTTCTGTGAGGAAACGGATATGAAAGAGAACGCTTATCCATTGTACAGACGAAGAAATAATCAGGAGACTATCTTTTACAAATCATATGGAAAAGGACATAGAATTGCAACAAACAGAGACATCGTTCCATATAACCCGTATCTGTTGATGAAGTATCAATGCCACATTAATGTGGAAGTGTGTTCTAGCATCTCCAGTTTTAAATACATCTTCAAGTACATATTCAAGGGAGTTGATCGACTGTTCATGGAGCTCGATGAAATGGATGAAAAGGAGATGAATAAAGAAGGAATTCGGCTTCGAAATGAACACGTTACAAATCCAGATGGCACAGTGCGACAAATAGTTGACTTTGATGAAACAAAGAGCTTTTTAAATTGCAGAATCATTTCAAATGTCGAAGCATGTTATAGGAGACTTGGATTGCCAAGTCATGGAAAATCTCACTGTGTTACTGCGCTCTTTACACATCTTGAGAACGAGAACTGGTTCCATATCAAGGAGGATGACGATGACGCAACTAGGCAGAACAAAGCAGACAGAGCAACATCGAGGTTTATGGCATACATGAACTTGAATAAGACAGATAAAAATGCAAGAAACTTTACGTTTCTCGAGGTTGAAGAGAACTACAGATTTGATATAAAAGAGAAAAAGTATAAGCCGTACACGAAGAAGACCCAAATTGAGAAGAATATTGCCTACCTGACTCCAGTAAACCCAAGAAACAGAGAGCAGTATGCGTTGTATGTACTTGTGAGAAATATGAAAGGATACACTTGTTATAATGATCTACTGGCTTATGAAGACGGAAAAGGAAAGTATGCATCCTTTGATGAGTCCGCGAGAGAAAGAGGATATTTACAAGATGATATTGAATGGGACCGATGCTTGGGTGAAGCTGCATACGAGAAGTCGAGTCCTAAGGCAGTACGACAGCTCTACTGTGTCATCTTAATGCATTGCAATCCGCCGCATCCGGAAAAGTTGTTCACCAAGTATTTGGATTCCATGCTTGATTATGATAAGGAGCAGACATTTACCAAAGATGAACTAACACAAAAGGCCCTCAGACATATCTACTCCATTATTCAGTATTCGAATCTCACTCTCAAACAATTTGGCCTACCGGCATTGAAGAAGAATTTGGATCTTGATAGGAAAGCAATGGCAGAGAATAAGAAAGAAGCAGCAGAATTCGTTGAGAAAACGGGAATAAAGCTCAATAAAGAACAGAAGGAAATTGCTGAAAAATGAATTGCTGCTATTAAAGATGAGAACGCAGCGAAGCGATGTTTCTTTGTGACCGGAAGTGGTGGATGTGGAAAGACATATCTTTATGAGTATTTAATTAATTGGTGCATAGCTAATGATAAGACGATTCTTCCAGTTGCATCGACTGGAATTGCTGCTACGTTACTGAAGAACGGAACAACGGCGCACAATGGCTTCGGAATTCCTCTAGAACTTGATGAGCTCGAGAATCCAAATATCGATGTCACTTCAGATCGGGGTGAATGCTTGAGAAACGTTGAAGTTATAATTTGGGACGAAGCGCCCATGCAATCTGACAAGATCCTGAGATATGTCGACGAGACGATGAAAGCTGTGTCACCAATCAATAAGAAAGATAAGCCATTTGGAGGCCGTGTAGTTCTACTTGGAGGCGATTGGAAGCAGATTTTACCAGTCATCCCTGGAGCACAAGACAGAGAGATTTTGAATCACACACTGAATAATGCCTGGGTCTATCGTGAATTTGAGCAATGCAGGCTAACTATAAACATGAGAGTGGAGAAGGATCAGAAAGAGTTTTTTAATTATCAGACAGCAGTCGGCGAGGGAACCGCCAACTTTGACCGTTTCCATAATAGAGTGCCTGAGAAAATGTTGTGTGCAGATGAAGATGAACTGATTGAAGCAGTATATCCAGTAGAAATCAGATCGCGTGGAATTGACATGAGTAAGAGAGCAATTCTCTCTGTTCAAAATGATGCAGTAATCAAACTGAATGAGAAAATTATGGACATGCTTCCTGGCGAAGCTGAGGAATTTATTGGAATAACGGAACTTCCCAAAGAAGACGAAAATATGGGATTGCCTCCTGATATGTTGGAAACACTCGAAGCAAAGACACCTAATGGACTGCCTCCCCATAAATTGATTCTGAAACCGCAGACACCTGTGATGTTATTGAGAAATATTGATATTGAGAACAAGCTGTGTAATGGAACTAAACTTGTGTTTCTGAATGCTGTACGGAGAGGAAAAAAAGAAAAAGTTGTACTTTTAAGATGTCTGAATGTATCTGTCGATCCGCCCGAATATGTATTTCTGCCGAGAATTATTATCAATTACTTAAATCGAGCTGATGGAACACACTATAGGAGGCGGCAGTTCCCAATCAGAGTCAGCTTCGCATGTACGATTAACAAGAGTCAAGGACAGACGCTGGAGAGAGTTGGTCTAGACCTAAGAACACCGACATTCGCACATGGACATAACTATGTTGCAATTTCTCGTGTTAAAAAGGAGTCTCACCTCAAGATATTGGTACCCGAAGAATTCGTGCGTGATGACAAAGAGAAAGGAAAGCATGCCATTGTTAGAAACATTGTATTTACTGATTTATTGAAAATGGTCGGCTGCCAGGTCGCCAGTAAGCCGCCTGTACTCAGAGCAATGCAAAGTGTTCATGATCCAATTCTGGTACTGGACATTGAGGAGGAGGACGACGATGTAATCAGTGATACAGATGCAAATGATGATGAACAAGTAGTCAATGATGAAGATGATCTCTCTTACAAACACACTCTCTCTCTTTCTCTCTCTCTCAAACTCTCTCTCTTTCTTAAGCTGTTTTGAAATCATTCCCTTAACATTCAATTATTATGAGGAAGAACTTGTTAATGAAGTAAATGTATCGACCACCCGCAGTTTATTTGTATTTGTATGTATTCTCTGTGATCTCTTGCGTCTTCCATTCATCCCCTGACTCCCATTCACTCTCTTCCTTTCTCTTTCTCTCACGAGCACAACCACGCCACAGACAATGGCGAGCCGTCTCCGGATTTATATGCTGCTTTAGCAGGTGGTTCGTGAGGGCCTTAAACAATACTGTTTTCTCTCTCTTACACTTTCTGTTCTCTCTCTCCTCTCTCTCTCCTCTCCTTCTACCCTTCTCTCCATATCTCTTCTTTGACAATACTGTTTCCTCTCTCTCACACACCCTGTCTCTCTCTCTGTCCTCTCTCTCTCTCTTCTCTTTATATCTCTCCATACCTCAATTGCATTAAAGGAGGTATATGAGGAATAATTAACCTAAGGTTTTCTCTATATGGATAACTTCATCTTGGCGTAAAACATATATCCTGAAAGTTTGAGCGATTTCTTCCATTACACTCTGAGCAATAGTAACGTGAAAAATCGCGGGTAGAGAATTAGGTACGGTATGTCATAGCCGCCCTCCTATTTCACACGCTCTCTCGAGCGAGCGACAGGCAACTTAATGAGCGCGCGCATTCAAACTGATTCTCTAGCGCTACTGTACAATTATTCGCCAGATACTTCCTTTAAGCATTTATTACACACAAAATACAGATAAAATTGCGTGATAATAAGATAATAAAAAACTTGGTGAGAGGGGGACGTGTGCAGTGCACTCCACCAACCCCGACAGGTGGACACCATAGCTGGAGTTTGAACTTTTCTCATGTCATATCCTAAGACTAATTTTTTTTCTTTTATAGCCGAGATACATTAAGCATCCTACTTCTGCCGCGTTTATGTTATTGCGACGAAGTCCACTTTACCAGCGCACTTCATATGTAGGGAGGGAGAGAGCGAGATCTCACCGTAAATATTTCTGTAATGTAACATGTTGAGGAATTTGGTGTGTTATTGCATAATGGCATATGCGGATATTTCGAACCCGTTTTCTTTTCACTTTCCTTATTTTTTTTTAATGGTTTAGGTAGTTCTCATTTCTTTTATTAAACTGAATGGTTATTTTCTGCAGAATGAGATGGTAGTGCTCTCCTTTCCACCTGATCGGCCGATGTCCCCCACCCTACTTCTGGCCGTTGCCATCAAGAAGCGTCGTTCCCTTGCCGCGTCGAAGGAGCGCGACCTGAGCCGCGAGCTGCTGCACACCGGGATGATCTCTGTAAGGACTGTGTCATACATTCTTGATCTTCTTATTATTCCATTTTCATGGAGGAAACAATTAGTTGTAATTTGTCTTACGCTATTATCTGAACAAGACGGAGGATTATTCATTTCTGTTTTGTTGAGTAATATAGTCGCACTTCTCTTACCAGGCCATTTACTAACTTGACATTTAATGCAGGAGTGCTTTAAATGATGTATGATGAAATCTATCGATCATCATCTAGCGCGCATCTAGACTAGGTCTTACTGCCCAGGTCATCTGCTTCTGGCGCGCAAATTTTCGCTCGATAATTTGTTTTCAGCTTCCCCATTTCTTTTCACCTCCTTTTATTGCTAAATTAATATGAGATGATGATATTAAGTGTTTGTAGGACTGGAGAAAATGAGGCAATCAATAATAATGCTTATAAAGTGAGAGATGAGCGACAGAAGTATCACCTTGTAACTGCAGAATTCATTGACTGGCGGCTCCCTCTGCGATGCGGCGGTAACCTCGCGAAGAGATGCAACTGAACGATCGAGTCGAGTTGCGCCAGAAGGAGAAAACTCAAGAACAGTTTTGACGACCAGCGAGGGTCGTGCCGAGTCGATTAAAAGGTCCTTTTTTGTTGTTTTTTTTTAACAGTGAGATATCTTCGTGTTATATGGGGCTTTCCCCCTGCCTCTGTGAGTGGCTAATCCAGTTTTTTTGTTGTAAATTGAGTTGCTATATAGATTTTCGAAAAAATGGTTTTGCCGTGCAGGATTCATGAATCATCGGCTTCTTCGCAGTTCGCAAGCGAAAGAGCGATGACTTTTGCAAGTTGGCTGTGGACGTCGTGAAGAAGCTTCATTTCAAGAACCATGATCATCCTTCTCTGAGTTTGTAATCAGTTATATGCTGTTTGTTCTTAATTCTTAATGTCAGCTGACCATCGATTCCTAGGGTTCGTTGCTCCAGTTCTTAACCGAAGGAATCGGTTGTCTCCTATCGGAGTGTTCGATCAAGTTCACCGCTTCCTCTTCGATACTTTCGCTGTGGAAAGCTCTCGTAAGATTATATTTTGACCATGATTTCTAACTGATTATAGCCGCTGTAGTTCATGTAAAAGGATTACAACACCAAGTTTTGCAGTTTCGACCCTGGTGAAGCTGGCGCAGACGTGGCAAGAGTTTTCGCAGCGCATTCTCGAGTTCGTGCTGTCAGCAAGTGGCCGTAAGCGTCTTGTCCATGACATTGCCCAGCTCTCCGGACAGAAGAACTCACCAACTGATCCCTTTCCGCATGTTTGGTGGGCACATTTTGACTATTCTTATTAATTAGGCGACTACTTGCGCAAGAAACACTGAGGAGAGCATGGCCATCTCGGGAAATTTCCTTTTGAAGGTACTTTCAATTAGATAATTGGTCTGAACTTCGTCAACCTTACCCTTCAGACTCCCACCGTCTTCTCTGATCTCAGTGGATGGGGTCGTTTCATCCGTTCGGTTTGTTTGTATCCAACTGTTATGACCAGGAATGATATTGATTGCATTTTAGGTTCGTTTCTCGATGGGCTTTCGAAGAGAAAGTGTTGTGATTCATGCTGAACCTGGAGGGAGGGTGGCTGAGACGGTTGGTAGACAAGGTTGTGAAGAGAGAAGTCGGCTCCTTAGCTGGGAAGGAGGTGTAGGTCGCTCCTTCCTTTCTCACCTAATTGGTTATCAACTTGGAGGAACATCAATCACTCATATGCCAATGTTCTCGCATCTTTCGTCGATAATTGTGAAGTTGTTAACTTTTGTTACTTTGTTTTTTTTTAAGATTTCAAAGTTTTTTTCGCATTTTACTTGAATAAAACAGCGATAGCTTATGAGATTGCGAGCGCTAATGTTTGTGACGTTAAGATCGTCAATTTACCTGCCATCGGGGTATTAGTTCGTCATGAAGACTCCGTTGTAGATAATACATGTTTCTGGTTTTTGAAAGTTCTTTTGTTTTGCAGTACATGCTGCCGTTGCGAGCTGTGGAGCCCCCCGGTGATGGGGAAGAAGTCCAGAAAGAGCGCCAGATCGGGCCGATCTCGTATCGAGAGTGGTTTTGAACGAATGGCCACCCGACGGATGAAGTGGAAGACAGCAAAGGTAATCTTACAGTCATTAACATAACATCCCTTCCTATCTTGTAATATACATCAAGTAAAGTGGATCTATAGGCGAAATACTCGAAGGAGACTGATATTACATGTTTAGTCCAAATTAGCGAGAATTGTTTTTTGAGATTAATTAAGAGAGGGAACAAATGGGTCAAATATAATCGGCCTATATATGTCTAGATCCTGCGAACGAGTCTTACGGTGATGACTGGGGGGAGCCCGTGGTGGCCCGCAACAGGAAGGAACAGCATCTCATCACCACTATTGCCAGTTTTAGCTTTTAGTTTTAACTAATTTAATACAATATGCACTTATTTCGCATAAATCTTAAAGAGGAGGAAACATTTTCACATTACTGTCACCGTTTTGAGGGCAAGCTGAGGGACTTTAATGAGCACCTCCTCAACAGAATCGAGACTTTGGAAGAGTCGACACGGGCCGCTCAGGAGAGAATTGTAAGTTCCATTACTTTTATTTTGACAGGACATATGAATACAGGCCTTTAACTTATTATGTCCGCCCACTCCAACACGTTCAAGGGCAGAAAATTATTTTATTTTGTACACAAACTTGTATTACTTCTGTTATTGTATGTTGCATCCATACGTGTAAATATTGGGCATACTAAATGAGAGAAAAAGAAATTGAATGTTACTAAAACCGGTAAACATCTACTCTCCTTTAGGCATTCTCTAAGCTCAAGAAGCTGCTAAAGAAGTGCGGTTCTGCAACGAGTGGACTACGCGGGTCGAAGCTCTTCGAGACCGCCACCTCGAAAGAGCCCTTCGCAGTCCACCGCGGAGAGGACAGCGAGGGGAAGACGCTCATTCGCCTGCTGAAGGACGACCACTCCAAATTGACTCTTTATGAGAGGGATTTTTTTGTCGAGATTTAAAAAGATGTACATCATTTTTGTTGATCCTTACTGTTGATGTGGTGGGAGTTGTTGATCGAGTGGCGTTGATAAAGTTTAAAGAAGTGTTGGAAAACATTGTGTTCGAGAACTGTGAGAGTACAACGTGCTCCATCATATCTTAACTGAGCATGACTATTACTTTTTACCGTTTCTCTCTTATATCGGCCATTTCTTTTAATCTCTTCGTGCTCCATTCTTTGACGTGTCGATGACCTTAGGGGCTCACCTTATGTTTTTTATTTAATTTTTCAGAAGAATGTCGGACGCACTCGCAGCGCTTTCCGTGTACGACGAAGAGGACAACAGTCGCGAGAATCCTCCCGACAAGAAGCGTTCCAAGCGCTCGAATGAAAATGTGAATAATTCAATATCTCATTTTTTATCTAGAAATGTTTTTGGTGACTACACATTAAGAATATAAACTAGATGTTGTTTTGCATTCACAGGACAAAGATGTGCTCGAGGTCTCCGCAGAACATCTATGTCTCATTCGGAGACACATTGGACGTCTTCAGAGCGACCACATGGTCAAAATCCATCTCCCGCGTCGTAGACCGGGTTAGTTAAACATTTCATGTTTGAAAAGACACGTGAGATATATCAATTGTAGACCAACTCTTGGACAACGAGGACTTGCCCCACAAAGTGCGGATCGATGACTCCGGGAATGGATGCGAGTCAGCAAAAGCCGCAATCCTCGCCCTCAATCGTGACGAGCAGCATGAACGACAGAGAGATGGAAAGGAGCAAGGGGAAAGGGTTCGTTTCTCTATCTCTTCTTTCCTTATCTTCTTTATCTCAATATTGATTTATATATCTCACTTTCTCTCTCTCTCTTAATAATTTTTGATGTTTATGGTTGCAGGATGTCGAACACAGCGGAGATGTGACGAACGAGATGAATGAAGAAGAGAAGGACGCTGAGGCGAATGAAGACGAGGTTCTTTTCCCCGTCTCTTCTTGTCTTATCTTCTTTTCTCCCAATATTGATTTCTCCATCTCACTTCCTCTCTCTCTCTCTCTCTTTCTCTCTTCCTCTCAATTTCTGATGTTTATGGTCGCAGGATCCTGAAGTCAGCGGAGATGTGACGGACGAGATAAATGAAGAAGAGAAGGACGCTGAGGCGAATGAAAATGAGGTTCTTTTCCCCGTCTCTTCTTGTCTGATCTCTTTTCTCTCTCTCTCTCTCTCTCTCTCTCTCTTAATTTTTGATATTTATGGTTGCAGGATATGGAACTGAACGGAGTTGTGTCCGACCAGGAGAATGAAGATGGAAGGGAGGAGAACGAAGATGGAAGGGAGGAGAACGAAGATGGAAGGGCGGAGAACGAAGGAGAGTCGAAGCAGGACGAGGTTCTTTTCTCCGCCTCTTCTTATCTTATCTTCTTTTCTCCCAATATTGATTTATCTTTCTAACTCATAGTCGGTTGCCAATTTATTTATTGAAATGTTGATTTCGTCTTTGACGTTCCTGCGAAGTCAATCTAGGAAGTGGTAAACATGAGTTCTTACTGACCATTGTTTTGAATGTCTGGGTAATTTTTCTTAATTTGCATCTATCTCACCGTCTCTGCCTCTCTCTCTCTCTCTCTCTCTCTCTCTCTCTCTCTTTCTCTCTCTTTTAATTTCTGATGTTTATGTTCGCAGGAGTACGGAAGGCCCGGTGAAGTGGATGTACCAGGAAAGTCTAAGCAGCCAGCAGCGGAGAGTAATGAGCAGAAGGATAGTCAGGTCAGCCCGGCGTTTCATTTCTTCTGTGGTCAAATATAATAGCATTTATGGAGAAGCGAAGGAGGCTGAGGTTCTTTTTTCCGTCTATTCTTGTCTTATCTTCTTTTCTCCCAATATTGATTTATCTATCTCACTTCCTCTCTCTCTCTCTCTCGCTCTCTCTCTCTCTCTTTTTTGTCGCTCTCTTTCTCTCTCTCTCTCTCTCTCTTAATTTCTAATGTTTATGGTCGCAGGATCCCGAACTCAGCGAAGAAGCGTTGGAGGAGGAGAGCGGAGCGAGGGATGTCGACTACTATAAACGTCTACTGAAAGAATCCGATCGCCGAGTGAAGACATTAGAAGCAGAGAACCGAGTGGTACAAAATTATTCATATGCATAGAAAGATTTTTTTACGTTACGATTAATAATTCGTGATAATTAATTTGACATTGTTTTATATTGCAGGAGGAGCGTCGTCAGGTGGCTCTGCGAAAGGTATGTTCCTTTAATAAAAAAATTTTAACATAAGAAAAAGACATGTCATTACTGTTTAAGCTAAAGGAGAAACTTAAAAATTTGATTATATTATTATATCTATGATCATCTGAGAAGAGAAATTAGAACAAGATACTTAGACTAATGAAATATATTACAGCAAATCAGTAGCTGGAAGGGTCGCACGGAAGAGCTCTCACGCGAAAATAAGCAGCTCTCACTCGACAACGAACATCTTTCAAGCGTTTTGAGAGCTCCAAGAATGGTACGTTTCGACTCTAAGGCTTTTTTAAAAAATATGTTTCGTACAATACATGCATATATACATTTTGCTTTACATGATTACAACCAGTTAATAATAATTTTTTAGAACATGACGCAACTCGAGAACATTGTGCCCCACGCCCAGCTGCCAATCCTCTGCCGTAAGCTCTTCGGCAAGCCCTACTTCAAGAATCCGTTCGACACCTCTCCGTCCGGCGTGTACCGCGCCACGGACTGCAACGGAATGCACCTGGCGCAAGAAATCGGCAAGACCGACTACACTCCTACGGATGGAAACGCCATCTATATCTGCTTTGGATAATTTTTTGATTCTCACTTTGCGGTTTAGTTTCTATTTTTTTAAGAAATGAGATGTACCGCTGTCTTTCTAATATGTTGTTAATCCCTTTGACCCACTTCGTTTCTTCTCTCTTCTTTTACGTAGCCATTATTGTTCATTCCTGGACGAATGACAATTGACCAAGCGAACTGCCGTACAGCGAGGATTTTACTTTTACTCATTTACTTTAATCAACTTGTTATTATTTGAAGCTATGTTATTGTCCGCGCTACTGTTATTGTCCGCGCTACTGTTATTGTCCGCTCTACATTTTAATGCCGTACCTTATAATACGCATCCCAGCCCTCCTTCTTTTTCCCCTTCTCTTTATCTCTCTTCACTCTCTTTCCTCGTCATACTTGAATTCTCTTTGTCTTTAACGAGTAAGCGCCCAGGCGCATCTTCTCTTCTCTTTCTTCTCCGTCTCTTCTCCCCAGTAAGCGCCCAGGCGCATCTTCTCTTCTCTTTCTTCTCCGTCTCTTCTAATCTATTCCTTCGTCCGGTTTATGCGTTTTTCTCCACTGATTTATTGACTGAATTCTCGAGAATTCCTTAAAAGGCTGCCAAGATAAACTTGTCTTAAGAACGAGTTTGTGGTCTTGGCAAATCTTTATTAAAGGAACGCAATTAGTGAACATGAAGAGACAGGACAAACTTTATTCACAGAACAAACTTTATTCCCATTGCTAGAGTTACAACCCTCACCTATACCTTCTTAAATCGGGAAATGACCACCGGGGCGATAGCCCCGGTGGTCATTGACCGGGCCGAAGGCCCGTAGCGTGCCGAAGGCACGCTAGTCTCATAGATAAGAGTCAGCCATGTTTTGAGCCATTAAAGATAAATAATTTAATCCTACTTCTATTTTATTAGATGTATAATATTCTTGCTCTTCAATGGCTCATGTATTCATATGCAATTACATTATCTGTGATGACATCGGAAACGCACAAGTGTTCCTCCTGTAGCATTTATGACTCATAGTCATGATAACGTTGCGACACCATATTGTTGAGCGAGACTGTACATTTGAGCCACGACGTCGTCTCGTATCTTTCTCAACACGGCAGGCGGCGTGTACTCTAACGTCGTTAATGGGGGCCATTACCAGCTAGGCAGGCTATAATTTTATGCCTGGAATCCTCCTCCATGAGTGCTGAAACGATATGCGAGAGCGCAAACGAACTTTCTCGCTTGTTCATCAGTCATTAACCAGTAAAGACATGTTGAAAAGCCATGACTTTGATGTCTTGCGAAGAAAATGTTCATGCATCATGAAAAAGTTTCCATCCTGCCGTCAAAGAAAAAAGAAAAAAAGAACATAATTCTTAAATTATGAATATTTTTATGTCTGCTGCTCTCTCAAGAGGAAACAAGAACAGAAATATTGCTCAAAAGCAGTTAGAATCTTGAAAAAAAAAGACTAATTTGTATTGGCTAATTTGTTGAATTATCTTTAAATTTGTCTCAATTGCTTTGGGTGAATTTTTAGAGAGTATTTAGTAAGGTTGTGATCCTCGGGGAAAAATGAGCGTAGGGGCGTTTCTTGGAGAACATTCATCTATACCACGTATTCCCTTCTTCAGAGTTATCGTATGGTGTGGCTGACGCCGTAGACATAAGTAAATACATGGCACTTTCTTAACAAAACTTTTTTAAACTGCTCAGTCACCAGATTACAATAACAGTCGGAAGTTTGCATCGTTTTATGAAACCGGTTTTGCTGTAAAGATGAGTTCGACTGAATCGCAGTCCCGTTCGAAGATAAGGCCTAGGCCGACACGGCCAATCCCACTTTTATGGCATATGTCAGTTTGCTGTGCGTAAAAATTACTAAACACAATAAGTACAGAAAAAAAAAATAATAATTCAACCTTACAAGCTCACTTAATCTTGTAAGCGAATTTGCCCAATTCACTTTATATATTGTCACATTATTAATCGATTTAAAAATAAATAAATAAATTGTACTATATCTAAACAAAGCGTATAATTGAACTTGAGAAAATAATGAATCCTTTAATGAAAAAAATTAGAAGGCTCTTGATCGCAATCTTCTTCCCCTTACTAGCCTTCTACTTGCTTGTTTTTTTGGATATGTTAGATACCATACAACGACGTCTCCCCGGTTACTAATGGATCTCTTAGGCCAAGCTTCGAAGTGGCTTTGCGCAGATTTCGCTGAAAGGCTCTGGAGAGCACTGAAGCCGCACAGTCGAACGCCGAGCAGTGATGGCGACTGGCGAGGCATTCAAGTGGCTCCTTCTTCTTCTTCGTGTTCTTCTTCACACAAACTCCGTAAGTTCAAGGGCATTAATAAAATTCAATGACAAGCTGTCTAAATATACATTATGAAGTCTTTCGCTCTTATCATTTGTGGATTCGCAGAAATGTAGAAATGCAAATGAATAAAAAACGATTTAACATAGATGCCGTGCGAGTATGTAAAGAACTTCTCGACAGAACTAAGGCCAAGGATGGCACTGCTCCTGGGTATATCAATGCTACCAGAGTGCACGATGAAATGCGACTAGTATCTACTTGCAGCAAATGAATATATAAATATAAAATAATATTATTTATTTTTGCAACATATTAAAGCAGAGTCAAATTTAACCATTCCGACAGTCGCCCGAGTGCAAGGCTGTTGCCTTCAACGGTGCCCACTGCGCCCTCCTCGGAAGCGTCTTCAACTACTCTTGCCAACCTCAGCCGCTCCACTTCAAGCCAGAAACATGCACCACCACGGAGAAGACAATTACAGACGACAACACGACGGAAACAACAACGGTTGGGCCGTCCACCACCACAACCCCGGCACAGCTTTTTTCAATCGTTTTCACATATGAATGTATTTCCCTAATCGTGTCCTTGAAATATTGTTGTGCATCGTGTGTCTTGTTTGTCGCGATGAGTCCAATTACAGAAACCGGCATTACCAGTGGTACGCGTTCTGCGCTACAAAGAAATAGAAACTGACTTCTGCCACATTCTCTCGCTAATAGGCTTTCGTAATTTTCAATTCGTCAAGGAAGGTATTTTATCAATTTCATAGAGCACTATGTTCGTTATCTGTAAATGGATATAAAGGAGACATGGATTGGGGCGTAATACCGTTTGATCAAAAGGCGATTGCTGACCAGGCTGATCCCGAGTTTTACACCTGCGCCCTACTGCTCTGCAAAAAATATGACAACAAAGGTTCGAAATATCTTGCGTGAGATACTTGAAATATTAGGAAAATAAATTTGGTGAAAAAACTAATAAAAGCATATGTTTGCCTTCAATCAAAATCGCAACATGCATACTGTTAAATATTAAGGGTGCGTCGAGCTCTATCGATCTCCAGACAACACACAGTGCGGGTCGGATGAGACATTCGGATTCGTAGGTACGGCAGACTGGTTCGGAATTACTCCCAACCTTCGCATACAAGAAATGGATTATCTCTGTTAGATTTTCAATATTCTTGCTCGTCAGTGAATCATTTTCTGACCAATTGTTTTATCTAAAACATGTGCAATTACATTAAATGCACAACGCTTTCTCGAAACATTCTTCCAATGCTGCGACACACAATAATGTTGAGCGAGACTGTACATTTGAGCCGGGACATTGACTCATCTCAATCTCGACACAGCTGGCGGCGAGTACTCTACATTCATGAAGGACAGCCGTTTCCAGCTAGGCGAGCTATCATTCTATGCCTGGAATCCTCCTCCATGAGTGCTGAAACGATATGCGAGAGCGCAAACGAACTTTCTCGCTTGTTCATCAGTCATTAACCAGTAAAGACATGTTGAAAAGCCATGACTTTGATGTCTTGCGAAGAAAATGTTCATGCATCATGAAAAAGTTTCCATCCTGCCGTCAAAGAAAAAAGAAAAAAAGAACATAATTCTTAAATTATGAATATTTTTATGTCTGCTGCTCTCTCAAGAGGAAACAAGAACAGAAATATTGCTCAAAAGCAGTTAGAATCTTGAAAAAAAAAGACTAATTTGTATTGGCTAATTTGTTGAATTATCTTTAAATTTGTCTCAATTGCTTTGGGTGAATTTTTAGAGAGTATTTAGTAAGGTGTGATCCTCGGGGAAAAATGAGCGTAGGGGCGTTTCTTGGAGAGCATTCATCTATACCACGTATTCCCTTCTTCAGAGTTATCGTATGGTGTGGCTGACGCCGTAGACATAAGTAAATATATGGCACTTTCTTAACAAAACTTTTTTAAACTGCTCAGTTACCAGATTACAATAACAGTCGGAAGTTTGCATCGTTTTATGAAACCGGTTTTGCTGTAAAGATGAGTTCGACTGAATCGCAGTCCCGTTCGAAGATAAGGCCTAGGCCGACACGGCCAATCCCACTTTTGGGGCATATGTCAGTTTGCTGTGCGTAAAAATTACTAAACACAATAAGTACAGAAAAAATAATAATAATTCAACCTTACAAGCTCACTTAATCTTGTAAGCGAATTTGCCCAATTCACTTTATATATTGTCACATCATTAATCGATTTAAAAATAAATAAATAAATTGTACTATATCCACCTGCGCCCTACTGCTCTGCAAAAAATATGACAACAAAGGTTCGAAATATCTTGCGTGAGATACTTGAAATATTAGGAAAATAAATTTGGTGAAAAAACCAATAAAAGCATATGTTTGCCTTCAATCAAAATCGCAACATGCATACTGTTAAATATTAATGTGCGTCGAGCTCTATCGATCTCCATACAACACACAGTGCGGGTCGGATGAGACATTCGGATTCGTAGGTACGGCAGACTGGTGCGGAATTACTCCCAACCTTCGCATACAGGAAACGGATTATCTCTGTTAGATTTTCAATATTCTTGCTCGTCAGTGAATCATTTTCTGATCAATTGTTTTATCTAAAACATGTGCAAATACATTAAATGCACAACGCTTTCTCGAAACATTCTTCCAATGCTGCGACACACAATAATGTTGAGCGAGACTGTACATTTGAGCCGGGACATTGACTCATCTCTATCTCGACACAGCTGGCGGCGAGTACTCTACATTCATGAAGGACAGCCGTTTCCAGCTAGGCGAGCTATCATTCTATGCCTGGAATCCTCCTCCATGAGTTAAGATACTCTATGTGAGAGCGCAAACGAACTCTCTCGCTTGTTCATCTGTCATAAAAACCTGTAAAGACATGTTGAAAAGCCATGTCTTTGATGTACATCAAAGTGATATTTAGATGAAAAGGGTTTCCATCCTGCCGTTAAAATATTAAGAAATAAATTTTAGTCAATTTTACTTTGGATAAGCTTACAAAAACATATTAAGAAATTTTACGAATTTAAAAACGTTCTCTGATTCTTTTAGCCAAAGGTGTGGCCAAGGGTGGTCCCTTGGCTCTCGACAAGCTGGCGCTCAGACTCCCTCCACGACCTGACCTGTCCCTCTTATAGCCCTTTTTCCCACCCTTAGAACGTGAGAAAGACGAGGAAAGTAATAAAGAACAGTTTATTACTTAGAAAGAAGAGGAAAAGAAGGCAAACAGACAATAAATACAGCACAATGCAATATAACCCCAAGCACTCACGTCCAATCTATCCTCGATGCTGCTGCCGCTGACGCAGTCGCTGTCCTTGTCCTGGTTGCCTCCGACGACGTCCTTTTCGCCGCTCCAGACGAGTCCCCTCTTGACCACGCGGCCTCCACTCGCCTCGCTCACCACTGAGCACCGGCCCTTGCCGCAATACTACCCGCAGACGCCGCTGCCGCTTCCCAACCGAGGCCGTCCCAACACGTCGTGTGCTTCCTTCCCATCTCGTCGAGATATGCAAGTATCTCGTACTTGCGGATGGGGATGCCGGTGTTCATTCGGTCCTTCAGGGGTCATATATATGTGTACAAAATTCTGACGTTGAATTTCGTAGAGAGAGCGTGGGAGGAAGAAGAAAGCCCTAAGGCGTAGCTGCCACTGCGAGATGCGCTTCACCCCCTTTTCCAAATCGGCAATAACGCTTCACCCCATTTTACAAATCGGCAATAACGCTTCACCCCCTTTTCCAAATCGGCAATAACGCTTCACCCCGATATTTGACCTACTTATTTTTTTTCGGCAATAAGGGCACGCAGCCGCTCTACCCACCTTGCCGGGTCAAAAGGGCGAGAGGTGACAAATGACTAACTGCTCTACTCCCCAATGGCAATAACACCTAATGCCAGCACTGGCGCACAAACAAGTACACGTGGCATCAACTACAGTATACAATGAACGAACACTATAAATAAACAAGGGGGACACAAATACACAATACAAACTACAATGGGGACAGGGAAGGGACGAAGAGGAAGAGAGACAACCAAGAGAGAGGTGGGGAGGACCTCTCTCTACAAAGGCAGCTTGGATGCTGAAATAAATTGACTAACGGGCATCGTCTGATTTGCTGACTTATCTATACTTTTGACTCCATTGGCTTGGGAAAATTTTTTTTAATTAGCAGCGTTGTGAATGTGAAAACACAAATTCTTTTTTCGTTAACATTTCGAGCTATTACTAGGTGTGGCTGACTCTATTAATTGGTACTGTACATACATTAAGTACATATATACTTGCTTGATAGAACTTTTTTTAAACTACTCACTATCAGTTATCAGACATCTACTCCCGTGTTTAATAAATTGCTGAAAGAGTACGGCAAAAGCATTCATCATAACGGAAATATCCGACTAAAAAATCGTTGTAAAACGTAGACCATAGAGTTTTGCATGGTAGAGCCTCTTTGGAAGAATTCCATCTGAACTAGGAGAGTGGCCGCGTTTGAGAAGGGGCAACGCATGCAAGGTCTCGTCAGGAAGGAGAGGATGTAGAGGGTCGATCGGGTTGGAAGGGAATGCCAGAGGTAGCTGAACTCCGTAAAGTCTACTCCTCGCAAAATCGCTTCACAGTTAGCGATGTTGCTCCTAGAGAAAGTGCTCCAGTGACAGGATCGTGGACGAGAAGGCGTAAGGTTACATATCACGGGTAGAGAATTGGCTATGGTAGAAATGAGCTACTTTCCGATTTGATCACTCTCTCGGACTTATGGTGAGAATATTAGAGATCCTACAATAGCACATAATAGCGCACGAGAAAATACTGATTTCCAGTATGACTCCTTTAATAGAAAAAAAAACGCTGGAAGACAGTTTGAGATCACAATCTTTTTTCCTTACAAGCCTTTTACTTTGAGAGAACTATTTTTGGATTAGTTTGATCACTCACTCAATTCGACAATACAAATTTTGTCACGGTGTAGGCTGAAATGTTGTCGAATCTTTAAAGCATATCAAAGCCATTGAAGTTCTGCCATCGAAAGTGGTCACGATCATTGAAATAACCGCAGTGCATCCGCTGTTGCTTGGCCCCATTGGCCACCGTGATATGGTACATTCGAGAAACTGACACACCGTGGTCCTATGATAAACAACTGCAAATGTCGCAAATAGAACCATAATCACTAAGTTCAAACTTTGCTTTGAATGTCCCGAATTTCAATTTTGCACATCGAAGAGTTGATTTTGGCTGGGTACTGACAAGCTCCGTCCACTTCTCCGGAGCCATGAATTAAGGCTTCGTGATGACCGTTTTGATTACGGGCCGAATGGCCATGCATTTTGCGTCCGCAAATGTGATCTTTGAGTTTTGTACTGTTAGGTTCACGGAAACAAGAAAAGTTCAAAGAAAACAATCCATTCCTTCACCCATGTGTTTACCATGATTTTGATGACAAAGAAGAGTTGGCATATCGAAGCCTTTCCAATGTGGTTCTTGTTTCTCACTAACCCCTTGCACTCGGTGTTGAAGTCGAAGGAATGACAAGCAAAACAAGCACAAAAGCACACACACAAACACATAAATTCACAAAAGCTCTTAAACCACTTAGAGCCGTACTTCCGTCGCTAGGGGTCACCGTTGAACAAGCAAAGTTCCCTTCAACTGAACAGAACTACGCACAGTCGGACGCCAAGCACAGATGGCGGGTGGTGAGGCATTCAAGTGGCTCCTGCTTCTTCTTCTTCACAGAAACTCCGTCGGTTGATCTATATCAATAATAAAGTATACAAATATACATTTGTTTAAACTCTTTTGCTTTTACTATCAGTGAATTTGCAGTAATATAAAATTACATTTCAATACAGAAGCAATTTAACTTAGATGCCATGCGAGTATGAAAGTCGACAGTCGACAGAGCTAAGACCAAGGCTGGCGCCGCGCCGCTCCCGGGTAAATCAATGCTGAAAAAATGCACGATGAAATGCGACCAGGTCCGACTATGAATAAATAAGTTTACAAATATAAATAAATACTATTTAATTTTCAAGATTAAAGTATAGTCAAACATAACCATTCCTACAGTCGCCCGAGTGCGAGGCGGTCGCCTTTAACGGTGCCCACTGCGCCCTCATCGGTAGCGTCTTCAACTACTCTTGCCAGCCTCAGCCGCTCTACTTCAAGCTAGAAACATGCACCACCAGACAATGACAGATGAGACCACAGCCTCGGCTGGGCCGTCCACGACCACAACGATCACAAGCACCACCCTGGCTAAGACAACTAGGACAACAAATGGTAACTTTACGAGCGGTTTTGACCGAGAGTGCTAAAACGTTTTTAAAAAAAAAGTTCCATTTTTGACCGCGAAACCGTCATCACAGAGGAAAAAATCTCACTGAAAAATCAGTGGAGTGCTCCAAAAATGGCACAGATTATGTTAAATCACTACCTTTTTAATCTTTTTCATGCATCTGAAGAGGGTCAATATAACTGTAAAATATGAATGAAAATAAAGCGATGAATGAAATCAATGCATTCCGGGCGCCGGTTTGTCATTTTCGGAGCCCTCATATCTTGGTTTGTCGCATAATTTCTGTGCCGAGTTTCGCAGGCAAAAGTGGAAATTGCTTATCGGAAGTTTTAACCTTGGTTTCGACAACCAAAGCTCCAGAGTCAAGTCAAACGTCGACGACTCGAGAACCTTCTTCCATTTTCAATTCGGCGCCCAGCGAACCGATAAGTACGAGCGCCGCACCGACAACTATTTCACCCCATCTACTACTCTTCCAGCACCAGCAACTACAGAATCCAATCAATAATGAAGCCAATACGTTTTTTTTTTATTGGCCAATTATTATTATGTTTTTATTATTAGATTTTGCTCGAATTGGATTTAAAAAAGCGAAACATGATGCAGAATCCAAATCTTTTTTGTATATGTTTATTACATTTTTTTTAAGAAAACGAAAACATATGTATTTCAAGAGAATTTATAAAACTTTTTTCTTGCCATGCATTCCTTCTGGGCAGCCTCTTAAAGGAATTATCCTGCGAATACAGTAACGCTAGAGAACCGGTTTGAATGCGCGCGCTCATAAAGTTTCCTGTCGCTCGGTCGAGAGAGCATGTGAAATAGGAGGGCGGCTCTGAACTACCGTAGCTAATTCTCTACCCGCCACTTTTCACGGTGCTATTGCTCAGAATGTAATGGAAGAAAATCGCTCAAACTTTCTGTATGTATGGTTTATGTATGTTTGATTAATTAATCCCCGGATACCTCCTTTAAGAATATTCTTCAGTGAGTGTATTCATTACATATTTCTTTACAAAATTCTAATAATACGCTTTTTCCAATGTCGGAAGATACGAATTATTGAATGCTTGCAAATTATGTATATAAAATATCAAAGTGGATTCGTTCAACTACTGTAAGAAACACATTTGTTAAAGGAGCTTGAAAGTCGTTAACTCCTAACACGAAATACCGACTCATTCAAGTACCGTAGTCGTGAGCCGCGCGTTCTTGGCAATTTGCCAAGATCCTTGCTTCGAAACCTTTTCTATTAAAACATGCGTTTGATTGGGCGATTTCAAATTGGCGGTTTGCGTCCGTTTGGTGAATCATGAATATGCCGGCATATATTTTACGGCCGAACTACGAAATTTCACGCTTTTCGGTCATTTTTACGGCCGAACGACGAAATTTAACATTTTCGGTCATGATATGCTCGTCAATCCTATTTGGCCGTAATTTGGTCAGGGGACTAATGTTATATCTAAAGATTCTGTATAAATCACTAATATTTCCCTCATGATCAGGCGACTCTTTTCAGATGCAAATTACTTCTCTAACTTTTAGTTTAGTAAATTTAATTTTTGCTGATGCTTTCGCAAGCTCAATCCGGACATATTCACAGAATCATCCTTATAACAAAAAATTGAGTTTTTGCCTCCTTTAAGCTCAACGTTTGGTCTACAGTGATATAGTCAGTCTATGCTTTCTAAAGAAAACGGGTCACATGAAGCGGATAATATCATATTTCCATAAATATTAACCACATGACAATTTTTGTCGGCATATTGATAAAATGAAGACAAAGTCTAGAAAAAGATTTTTAAAAAGCCAGCGACTTTTCCCCTTTCCTCCTCCAATGTCAACCAAAATGATTCACCACCTTTCCATTTCTGCATTCCTTCCAGCTGATTCATCTGCTCATTATGTCCTTCTTTCCTTGCCTTTCTTGTTCATCTTTCAAAGGTTTAAAAATAAGTGCAGACATAGTTTCTATGTTAAGATGTTTGCATTCAAGCTATTATTTCTGTTCATGAAAGTAAAATTCTTTGTGAACGACACACTACATGCATACCAATCAAGAAATGGCTAAAACACGGTGAATATTTACAAAACCCGGACCCCTACATAGCATCACTTTACGTACGTCTGGGCGAAAGCTGACCGCGGTGTCCAAAACGTGCTCTAATAGTTAGCATGGAATTTCCACTGCTCAAATAACTATCTGAATAGCTTGAACGATTATCTATGAATACATTAAAATCATTATTACAATAAGCATTGAAGTAAATGATTGATTTTATCCTGCTGAGCCTTCTGCATCAAAGGCCGATTAAATGAATCTCGAACTGAGGGCAACCAGCATGTAACAACATGAGATTAAATAAGAACTATACCTAAAAGTAATCTCTAGGTTGTTCTTCAATGCAAAGAAAATAAAATACCGATAAAAACTCCCATAAGCTCGAAGAAATATATCATTTTCTCCAGCACGGCTAAATATGCAAACCGGGTGATTTGAGTTATTGATTTTTTTTCTCGATCAATAGTGGATCAATAAAAACAGTATTCTACCACTTTATGGGTGTTATTATACAAAAGCAATCCTGAAAATTTCATGAACTTTCCTTCACATTGAAGAAAAATATGCATGAAAAACCAAAATATGCACTTTTATTGCACGCTACTGTACATAAATTCCCAAGTATACAAAACCACAAGTAAAAGTTTAAAAATTATTATTAGGAGTTTTTTTTTAAATAAATTGTTTTGAACAATCACATAACCAAACCTACCTCATGTTTGACTTCATGATTCGCCCCTTCAATTCCTCTCTGCATAGCAGATTGGCGATTGAATGTTTCCTAGATTTGAACAAAAATTTAAAAAAAATTATTGCTGTCTTCTCGTCTTTTGATTTTATTATCGAATCAGCAAGAATTCAAACCAATTTCGCCCCCTCTTGCTCTGCAAGGACTGGAATATCGAGCGCGGAATTCTGTAAAGAATATACATATATTAAATCTGTTTTAAGAAGTCAGAATATTGATTTATATTGTCACATCCCACTAGTTATGATATGCATATACGTTGGTATACACATAGTAGGTATTTTATACTTTAAATAAAACTATCCATCACTAGAAGAATACGCAGAGGAGTACAAAAAAGTTCATCCTAGAAATAAATAAAAAACTTTAAATTCACGAGTTATTTTGTTTTAAACAGCCGTTGCTCTTGCTCAAAAAATAGATACTTGACCTTTTTCGCAATGATTCAGATTTTCTCTCTGTTGTCAGGGTACTACTGATTGGCTTATACTATACAAACGCATAAGAACGCGATGAAAGACAAAAAGGCCGCTTTCCCTTCTATGTTTACTGAAAGAAAAACAAGTATTTTTTTTTTCTAAAGCGGTGCCAATTTTCTGGCACCATGAGAAATGCTGAATCTTTGAAAAATGACAATTTTCGAGCTGCTCCAGCTAAATTTGTTATCATTATGGAGGAATAGAATGACGTTTTAAACTGAGATAATATGTAACCTTTTAAACATTAACTAGAAATTTATGGAAAAAAGTGCTATAATGGCAACCATCTATGCTTCTTTCTCTTAAATGCTTATTTGGCAAGAGCGAAAAAGGCAGGTGAATCAGATGGAACTAATGCAGAAAAGGAGCGTTGGTTAATCATTAGGTTCACATTGGTGGAGCAATTGCGACCAGTCACTTGTTTTTTGTCTCTTACTCGACTTTTTCTCGATATCGCGTCAAAAATTTTTGACGCGAGAAAATGGAGGTGGAGGATAATGTGTGAAAACAAATAGAACGTATTCTCTGCACTGCTCCTCAAGACAAAAAAGAAATCGCAAATCCAGGATATTGACAAATGTATTGACACTTTGCCCTCGGGTCCTTCATGTGTAATTGCAATGTTCCAATGTTGGCGTTTCAAACTTTCGTAACTGGCGAGCAACATGAATTATAAATACTGGTGAGTGCCGAAATGGAAATAAAACACTGAAGAAGGCGAAAAGCATTGCGCTTCTACACAATATGTCCAGTGTGAGCGCGCAATCACTTTAGACTTTTATTTTAGTCTTGTACAGATTTAGATCCATCGTTTAGGACGTCAGTAGAATGACGAGGCAAATGGGAAACTGACGCTAGTTGCTGCGCAACATGCGCGATCCAACCATTAGCCGCAAACCTTTTGTGCTAAAATTGGTCTCGGCTCGACTTTCCAATCATATGACTTTGGAAAACCGAAAATAGATCTCGCCAATAAAAATAACTGTTACATCATGATTTCGGAAAAATAAAACTTTAATTTATGAAGCGCTGTACTTTCAAGCCTGGCATGGACACGTTTAGAAATCGTTCACGCCCCCTACGCTCATTTGTCCCCGTTGATCGCAACCTTAGAAACAACTCTCTAAAAAAATCACCCAAGCAACGGAGTAATATTTAAAGATTATTCCACAAATCAGTCGATGCCCATTAGTAATTTTTTCCACATTCTAACTGCATTTTATTCGTGTTTGTGTTTCCTCCTCACAGCGCAGATGACACAACAATAAATCAATTCATAAACTGAACATACCACTTCCATTACTGAATAAGACCCGTAATGTACATAAGAGGTGTGTTCCAATATGAATTGTTTTCTTTCTTTTTTTTGACAGCAGTAAGGAAACGTTTTTCATCATGCGTATCTGTTAGCTGTACTTCAAAAAACATGGCTTTTTAACATGTCTTTACTGGCTTTAGGACTGATGAACAAGCGAGCGAGCTCGTTTGCACTCTCGCATAGCGTTTCTGCGCTCATGGAGGAGGATTCCAGGCGTAGCATGATAGGTCGCCATGTTGAAAACGTTCGTTTTTCGCGTAGAAAGGGTACTCGCTGCTTGCCGTGTTGAGATAGAAATGAGTCGATGGCTCGGCTGAAATTAACGGTCCCGTTCAATATTGTTGTGTTTCGCAACGTTGGAAGAACTATTAGACATAAATGTTTCGTTGTGCATTTCCGAGTAGGTTACTGATAATGTAATTGCACTTTTTTTTTAGATAAAACAATTGGTCAGAAAATGATTCAATGACGAGGAAGAATATTGAAAATCTAACAGGCAGAAGAGAGAAAATCCATTTCCTGAATGCGAAGGTTGGGAGTAATTCCGCACCAGTCTGCGGTTCCAACGAATCCGAATGTCTCATCCGACCCGCACTGTGTGTTGTCTGGAGATCGATCGAGAAATGAGCACCCTTAATTCATCCTATGTATGCAAATTGTATTTATGTTGCCGGTTTGGACATTTTCACTTCTCACTGTGAAACTTATATTGTTTTCTCATGTCCCGGCGCATTACGTTAGCAAGCAATGAATATAAGAGTGGTGCATGTTAAAATTTTGATATGCAACTCGTTCTTGGACGTGATAGTTTGTAAATCAAAAAATTAAAAAGTCCATGCACGTCCCGGAGCAGTCGACGGACTTCGAGATCGGCGGCAGAGGTCTGGACAGGAAGAGCACCTTACTACAGCCATGGAAGTTGACCCCAGTGACCCTGAACTTCCACTATGGCCTTTTCGTTTCCGTCTGTGGCGCTTTTGATTGCAGTGCTCGGGATCAATCTAAAAGAAGAGAGAGAAGAGAGAGGAGAAAGAGAGAGAGAGAGAAGAGCGAGAATAGTCGCATGTTTGTACAAACTTTATTCTAGAAAAAAAAGGAAAAAAATAAGTAAGAAAAACAGCAATAGCATAAATGCAAAATCCGCAAAAGTAGAAATACCCACCGTATGGCCCGCCATCGTCAAACGCTCCTGAAGTAAACTCGTCCACGACTCTCCTTTCTTTGTAAATTATTGCATAATAATTACGATGATATTTTCCAACTTTATTATTACCCCCCCCTCGAATAATAATAATGATAACGTCACTAAAAAAAACAATTTTACGGTTAACTTATTAAAGATTAAAATTTCGTGTTAAATTAATCTTGAATTTTGATGTTCGCCCCAACCTTTGTATCTGCGGCGGACATGAGCGTCGTGGGGTATGCAGATGAACGAGGAGCCCGGGTCGGGAATGGCATTCCATGAAAGATAACACTTTTTATATTCCCGCCAGTTTTTGTTCTTATTCTAAACTAAAGCATTATTCCATAATATATGAACAGAATATTGAATGAATATTATTATATTTGATATTTTTATTTCGAATATAAATGTGATATTATTCATTGCTGGCTTCCCGGTGGCTTTAGAAAGCACAGCGTGAATATATCTTGTTTGAATTCTCCAGAGAACGTTGACTTTGCGAAGCCCTCTACACCAAAATATAAAAAAAATTCAAAATAAAAGGTCCGTTCTGAAATTTATATCCAATTGGTTATTATAAAAATCTGATTTTTTTGTTTTGTTTAACAAATGTGTTTCTTTCACTGTTAAATACGGCGGTAACATTATTTTCTCACAACAAGCGTGACGCTGATGAGAAAATTCAATTTTAGATAGAAACCCATTTGAAAGATTCAGCGTAATTACAAAACGGACCTCTTATCAATAACATCTATTTCACAGGTTCCAGCTTTATTTCGTGTATTAAGGTTAGCATAATCTAAAAAAATGATGTTTTGTCAAAAATGCATGTTGTTTTATCAAGTTAAAACATATATTTAAAACACACCTGGACGAAAATGGAGAAAAAATTTATGTAAGAATGCACTGCTAACAATAAGTTATTTGGAAGAAATTGAGATAGCGAGCGAAATAAGAAAAGCAACACTAAAAATCAGAGAAAATTCGATTCGCCCAACTGATGGTGCTGTGTTTGTTGTTGTTTCGCTCTGCACCGTTGACTGTAAAAGAATTACCATTGAATAATAAGATAGCATATGATGATTGTGTCTTTGGAATTCAAATGAGGTAACCTGCCGTGTTTTTAACCAAACCATAATATTAGAGCTTTTTTTACTTTTCGGAAAGTGACTGTGCTGGATGTTCCATACCGTTGATGGCACGGGCCCTTCACCGTTGCACGTAAGTGATCTCTCGTATTCGGCTCGAATCATTGGTAAATAATGCGCATCGAGCCACTTCTGCGCGGCTGGCCCATTATTCTGGGAAGGAAATTCGCCGAGCAGTGATTGAAAGACCTTAAAATAGGGAAAATAGGAAAAGATCGGAATAATTCACCTCATTCGCGCATATTACTTATCTGCAAGCAGATATGTACATACATATGTACATATGCATATAAATAGCAGTCTCCATAATGGTCTAAATGGAAAAGTACGATCTGGAAAATTTCAGAACTTGGCTGCTTTTTTCTCTAATAAATCTTCTAGCCTGACCGAATTGTAGACAACATGTGCGTTCTCCATGTACGCCGTTTCCACTCGTCCTTGAGGAGCCATGATACGGTAGAATTCCATTTGCTCGGCGCTGGACACGGCCGGCCATTCGGCTGACGGCTTTCTGAAAGAAAAAAGTACAATTTCAATTCTAGACGCTTGAAAAAAAATACGCAATGAATTTGACTTCTCCTGCATTAAATTCTCACCCATTGATAGCGAAATTTGTCCAGGTGTCCGAGAGGAATTCCGCGATTGCTTTGTCATCTGCCGTGATGGTGCCCGCCGCAGCTGCTGGCTCCCAGTCAGCTTTGTACTTCCACAAGAAAAGAAGCTCAGAGCCATGTGGCACAGCTGAAATCTCTATGAAAGAGGATTATGAAAGAAGTTAAATATTTGAAAAAAAAGAAGAAAACAAACGTGCATTGCCATCTGTCAAACGAGACGTTTCCACCGAAGACGCTCATGTAGTCGTACACGTACAGGAAGAGATTTCGATTTCCATTTGCCACGTAATGAGTCGCGTCAAAGCGAAGAGAGCCCGTGAAGGTCATGTCTCCGATGGCCTCAATTGTATGTATATTTACCGTCTCAAATAATTGGCCCCGAATTCGCATTGCCTTGGAATACCTCGATGGCGAGTTTGAACCATTCTAAATGATCATTGTCAGCGATGTCACGACCACGTTTATACACACGATTGATGATATCAGCCAGCTTACTAGTCTTATCTTAATTAAACTTCTATAACACTCGTAATCTTCTATAATTAAACTCTAGCTACATAAATGTCCTCAGCTCGGGAAATTATGTTTTTTCACGAAAGTACTTTTACATTATTAAATCACTAAAATTGTTTGACCTTGTTTCATCATTAAAATTCTGCTGATAAACCTGAATGAATGAATGATGAATTGAATATTAAAATAAAATGAACGAAAGAAACACTAGCCTGCAAGGTACGGGTAGTTGTCAGGGATGTACTTGGCAAAGAAAGATGAGTCAAAAGCAGACAGATTTAAAGGCGCTCCATTAGAAGGGATTCCAACCAGTTCCTGGTACACTAAATTGGCTTTCGTAAGAGTGTTATTTTTCTCTAAATCTCTCTTTCTGTGGACTGCATTAAAAATATTTCGTAGAAAATGAACTATGCTTTCTTCAAAATAGTTCGAAATTTCGTGGATCTTGAGTGAACTTTTTGCTTTAAACGCTTGGAAATTAACAGAATATTCAAGTCGATGAACAAACGGATATGCTCGATATCATTCTTTTCAATCATTCAAACTTTCGATTATTAAATCTGAAATATGGTTGTGAAAAAAAAGAACTCACAGAAGCCCGCCAACTCGTCGCGTACATTTCCGAGGATTGTGGGATAGTTGGGCCGTTGTTTAGCGAGCTGACTCATGGTGTCCGGGAATAGGAAGCCGTCCGCGTACACCGCAAAGCCGTGCAGTTCTTTGCGCTTAACGATTTAAACAGTTGTTTCGAGCAGTATTTCATTTGTCCACAATTAATTAAGAGCACAAGAATTACCGGTTTAATCTTGATGAAATCCTGCCAATCGATGCCTTGAATGCACTTGGCAAGCGATGCAAAGTCACGCTTCTCCCATGCATCCTCAGTGAAGTTGCACAACTGAGATGGCATTTCATGGGGTCGTTAACTTGTACTCTTACAGCACCTCTCTGGCGACAAGCTTGTCATGAATTGGCATCGGGCTGTCCATCGTGAGATGCAGCAGGAGTTCTGCGCCAGACTGTTCGATAGTGCGTTGGAAAAGACCTTAAAGGAGCTCTTCACCTCTTCATTGAACAATTAACGTATGGCTTTGTAAACCGCAGTCTATTCGCAGATGTCAAACACTTACATAGTTCCAGAATGTTTGAGCCATTTGTATATCTTTATTTTTTTATGCTACAGAGTTGCTTACTTTGAATACTGCTGATGGCTCTGAATAAACAAGCTCAATTATATTTAAAATTTTAAAATAAAAGCGAAATCACCGACCCCTTGCCAAGGGCGACAGCGAAAGGGCGGAGACTGCGCAGCCGCCCGCGCTCTCTCCGAATATTGTCACTTGAGAGGGGTCTCCGCCAAACGACGCGATCTCCTCTTGCACCCAGCGAAGGGCCAGCAGCTGGTGAAATGTTCAAAGTGGGAATCAATGGGCAAAGTTGCCAAAAGGAGGCATTTTTAAAAGTATGAGACTTATTTGCATGGTGAAAACCTGATCGAAGATCCCACGATTCGCTGGAAATTCCTCAGAGAGAGTGGTGAAGAAGCCTGATTAAAATGGCGATGAAGATTAATATGAAACTAACAGTGAATGTACATACATACATATATATATATATATATATATATATATATATATATATATATATGTATATATGGGACCGTGTCAAAACAGCAACGACATTTGTGCTAAAAGTGTCGTAACTTTCTTCATTGTTATCGCAGACGGATAAAATTAGCACCAATCAAATTTCTCTTTACAAGATCTATCCAACGATAGCACTTCTGTGACTGAAGCTTAAAAATTTCAAATTTTCAACTTTTTTGCCTGCTGTCCAAGAACTGCGAAACCTATATGGTTCAATTCATCTCAATGAGAGCAATCACGCGGAATATTGGTTGAACCGGTACGATCACCCTGAACAAAGTTATGGGATCTTTGCGCAAACGTCGTTGCTGTTTTGACACGGTCCCATATATATATATATATATATGTAAATGTATAATTATCCAACCAAGAACACCAATACGATATTGGATGGTAACGAGAACTACTCCTTTCGAAACGAAATTGCGCACTCCTCCCTGAGAAGTCGAACTAATGCTAATTGTAAGTCAACATTAAATTTCTCTGTTCCTTCCATTCATCTTCTTTCTCTCTCTCTCTCTTATCTGTCCATATTCCTTCATCTTCAACACCTTATAGTCGTAAGAGTACGCAGTGCCCGATCGATATCCTCCACCGTGAATCCACACCATAACCGGATACTTCTTTAAGGTAGTCACCTGAAATTTGAATAAGAAGAAAAAATTGTAGACTAATTCCGTTACACGCGAACCGATGGCGACATGACATTTAGCTGGAGGCAGTCATCATCTCGCGCGTTTTCAATGTGCTCTGGTTCGTTGCGGAAATCCTGTGGACAGCTCGGTCTCCAAACAACAAATATCGGGCTTTTCAGAAAATATTATAAAAAGATAAGAATTTGTGGCTAATAAAGCAAGAAACATTAGCAAGCAAATTCAATAGTGTCACAGACCCGTAAGCTGTCGCATTAATGCCCGCAGCGCCGTAAGTGCAAATTCTACGAGGAAGCTTAAATTAAAAAAATTATAGAATTGAAAAGGAACGAATAAAAAAAAATAGCGTCAACCCTGAATCGAAGCTCGCCGACAGGCGGAATGGCAAACGGTATTCCAAGGAAGACATCCGCCGCACCCGAGTAGAGTTGCGTGACGTCATCGCCATAGTCAACATGGAAGCCGTGCACGGCGCCCAGCGATGTATTCACCGTCACCTTAAAGATGTCTTGGCAATGTTTTATTTACAATTGTACAACTTCCTTGCTGAATGTGACTTTACATGTCCATATTTGATGGGAAGAAATTTGCAAGAAAAATCCTTGCCTGTGACCCATAGATGCCATGTGAAGATAGAAGCGAGAAAAGCAGGATGAAATACTCGCCCATTCAGTCACGCGTAATCGTATAATTGGTTCCGTTGGAGTAGAACGGGAGAATTTACAATGATACAGGATTACAGTCACCTTTACACTGAAAGTAATGGAGAAAAACTTGTTTAAGGTCACAGCTTCTCTTACATTCAGTAGTCACATATAAAGGTTGGCAACGCCCTCACTTCACTTTTATCAGCAAGTAATTCTGTCTTATGAGAAAGTTGACTGTTATCAGTTGGGTACCATCGAAAGGCACAAAGATCATTGGAGGCACCGGATTCGAAAGACTTATGGGCACTATTGCATCCCCGCGTTCCTATATAGTGTGCTGAAAGGTGTTGTATCCAGATGATTCCAGTGTTGATAAGAAGTGTCGAGTTTGTGTTGAGAGAACCAGAGAGTGAGGCTTGAGAATGAGTTGAGAGACGAATGTACTCAAGTGCTGCCTCCCTCGGTGCACATTCGCTTGGCGCTCTCGCCTTCTCATCACAAACTCGACACTTCTTATCAACACTCGAATCATCTCGATACAACACCTTTCATCACAACAGTCAGGAACGCTCGCTACCACGTTCACGTGCTCTTGTTGACGTGTATACCTGGCTGAGCACTGACCATAGACCGTAGAGGACTCCTCCGACCAACTTACCTGTTCCATGTAACGAAGAGATACCATCGAAAAGCGCCAAGATCATTGAAGGAACTTTGCCACCAAGCGAACCCTATAAACCATCCTTCTAAGGACTTACATATGAGCACCATTGCAACGGAAACTAGCAATAAAATTTTGATAGAGTGAGAGTAAGCAATCCAGAGAAAAATAGCTGCATGCAAAGAGCTGTTTTTTTATGAAAGAGTTTTCAGAGGAGCGCAGCCATTACTAGCTGTGATTTACAATGTGTTCCTCATAAACTCGCTCAAAGTACAGTACTTTCTCAGCTACTAGAAAATTCGTGAGATAATGGAAAGAAAAGAGAAAAAGAAAGGATTTCTTGTGAAATAAAATTTCTTAAAGACTAGCCTTACGGTTCGTCATTCATGTTTTTTTCCAGTGAATTGGTAAGGCTTGAACATGGCTTTCTTTTCTTATTTACGCAATGTTTCCAGAGCGCCTTCCCAGATCACCTGCGCTAGGTTGAAGGTGCACCAATCTTGCATGCATTCATCAAAAGAAGTCCCCCCCCTGCTGGATCACTCATTGAAGGAGATGTAAAAAAGTTGTGCGATTATAATATGATCTATGAATATTCATGTACATATATTCACGAATTTCATTTTAATATGTACATGAAATGTGTTTGATATACTTCAATGCTCTTCTGCAGAGAAAACTGCAATGATTCAATCAGATCAAAGTTGTCATCTGTCTCTTTTTTATCTCCATCATCTCTAATCATTTTGGCCTGAAATTGTGTACAAAATGTTCGAGGGAAAGTAAGTAGTCTTCTAGTCATCTTGTTCACTTGTTATCAGCCATTTGGGTAATCGCGAAAGGGACTATTTCCGATGAAGAGTCTCTGTGAGCGTTTCTTTGTGTACCTAGCAAGTGTTCTGGTTGTGTTGTTGCAGTGGAGAGAGTAGGGGCACAATGATCTGTATCTAATAAATTAGTATAATTGATTACCTAATTGATCAGCTATTTTTAAATTCAATATAAGGGCAGAACAAAACGTCGCCCCAGCTAACAAAAAATTTCACTGAGATTTTAATGCGATCAAAATGAAACCTTCATTAACATTTGGCTAAATTGGCCTCAGTCTTGTCAAGATTAAGAGAGCTTCTCTGTAAGAGTCGAGCATGCGCTTAGGCAGTCCTGCCCCGGGAAAATTGTTTCCGAATTCATTAACGGAAAACATTTTGCTTATACAACTCGACCCGCTCTATTTAATGAGACTAATTTCATCATCATCCGATTTTTTTTCCTTCGGGATACACTACCGTAACCCTGAAAATTCATTGAGCCATAAATCCGTTCAAAATCTGTTTTGAGAAACGATGTACATATAATTCAATAGCATTTCGAAAGCTCTTCAAATTTCATCTAGGAACATGTTTTACAAAAATTTTATTTTGACCGAGAAAATTGGCGTTAAATTATTTGAAGGGTCGACATAGCAATTTATGGTCATTTCTACACTCTGTGATCTAGATAGAAAGAAAGAGCGTGAAATTTGCTATCAAATAATCACCATTCAAGAAAAATCCGAGCGTACCAATTTTTGCTATGACGCGAGTAATGCGCGCGAGTCGGTCAAAATGGCACATTTTCAGCCGCCGTGGCACCGTGCAAGCGCATTCATCGATCCATAACTACGCTCAATGTTAATATTACAAAATCGTTAGCATATCATCTAAGAGCTCTCACAGAGATCTTCAAATGCTACATACATACTTTTATTGAACAGTTTATATTTCTATGGAAAATTTCGTTCTGTACTATAAAAAGGCTTTAAAGACTACTTTACTAACATTTTCGCACTTCCAAACATATATCATAAGAAAGAGCGTGAAATTTGCTACAAGATAGACTCCTTTCAATAAACTTTCAAGCCTATAATGTTTTGTTATAAGTCATAAGAATAGGTAAAGTAGCGTCACTGTCCTTTCGCCCAAGAATTTCATTGTTTAGGTTATTCGAATTGGAATATTCCAATATTTTTTTTCCATTGAAGAATTGTGCTAAGCTGATGCCCAATTCTTATCACTTATAACAAAACATTATATTCTTGAAAGTTTATTGAAAGGGATCTATCTTGTAGCAAATTTCACGCTCTTTCTTACGATGTATGTTTGGAAGTGCGGAAATGTTAGTAAAGTAGTCTTTAAAGCCTTCTTATAGTACAGAACGAAATTTTCCATAGAAATATAACCTTTTCAATAAAAGTATGTATGTAGCATTTGAAGATCTCTGTGAGAGCTCTTAGATGATATGCTAACGATTTTGTAATATTAACATTGAGCGTAGTTATGGATCGATGAATGCGCTTGCACGGTGCCTCGGCGGCCGAAAATGTGCCATTTTGACCGACTCGCGCGCATTACTCGCGTCATAGCAAAGATTGGTACGCTCGGATTTTTCTTGAATGGTGATTATTTGATAGCAAATTTCACGCTCTTTCTTTCTATCTAGGTCCCAGAGTGTAGAAATGACCATAAATTGCTATGTCGACCCTTCAAATAATTTAACGCCAATTTTCTCGGTCAAAATAAAATTTTCGTAAAACATGTTCCTAGATAAAATTTGAAGAGCTTTCGAAATGCTATTGAATTATATGTACATCTTTTCTCAAAACAGATTTTGAACGGATTTATGGCTCATTGAATTTTCAGGGTTACGGTAGTGTATCCCGAAGGGAAAAAATCGGATGATGATGAAATTAGTCTCATTAAATAGAGCGGGTCGAGTTGTATAAGCAAAATGTTTTCCGTTAATGAATTCGAAAACAATTTTCCCGGGGCAGGCTGCGCTCGAAGCTTTCGGACATGCTCTCTTAAACACATGGCAGAAAGTGTTAAATGGAGTGTATTGCTGACAATGAGTTAAAACGAGTTGTATTTATTTTCGAAAAGCATCATATTGTTAATAATCGGTTCTAACAGTTATGAAGTAATGGAATGCTAGCAACAGTGTCTGTGCTGTGCTCAATGTCTGTGCTCTTCCGCCATAACGCACTCAATGGATACATTCGCGAGGTGCAGAAGGAAGGGAACATCAAGCATGAAAAACCGTGTCGAAGACGTCATTTGCATACTGTAACTCACTATATATTACTGACAAGTCATTCAGTCATTAGATAAAGCATTGGAATGCATCAAAGACCATTCACATATTACATTGAGGCACGTTGTTTGGAGGAACAGAAAGAAGACGTTTTCCAGAGATTTTTGACCGCTGATTACTCAAACCATTATATATTACGGGTAGTTGAATTACCAGGAATTTGTCACGATTGGATACGATTAATCACTCCGTTAACTCGGAGCATTTCTTATTGCCTCGTCAAGATGTCTTCTCGTATTTATGAGGAAGCCCGCACGGAGTGTCTATGACTCCAGGATCGCAATCTAAAATTATTAATCTTATTCCTTTTTAAATTATCTCCCATTATTTAAAACATATAAAACGCGCGAATTCATATGGAATTAAATATTTGAAAACGATTGGGATCTTAAAGCCGCTGCCTCTCGTTCCCAAAAAGGTAATATGAAGGGCGGCACGAAAGGAGACACTGAAGGAGGCAGTCGCGGCGTGGCATTCTTGTGCAAATATTCGCGCAGCATAAAGAATGCACAAAAACATTTCGCTTGCCTCGCTCTTCAGTTCTTGCTTATGAATTAAAAGAGTTGGAACCGCTGGAGTGACATCAATGTAATGTACACATCACAGCAAGCAATGGTGTTGCAAAATATTTTTCTGGCAGCTTGCCAGAAAACATTTTGAATGAATACCTCAATACTGGCAACCTCATATTCTAGTTCTCATTTATGTCTTAACAATATGAACCAATGCGAATTAGAAATTTCAGATTATTACATTGCTCATAGACAGGTAATAAGAAGTCTGTTGAGTTTTAGCAAGTCAGTTGAGTCTAACTCATATGACATTAATCCTCTCGTAGAATAATAACTACTGCCGACGAGGCACTATTTTGCAAGCTTTGCACAAACCTGTGAAAATCATCGAAAATATAACTGAAGGAAAGAAGCATTCAATTTCAAATCTATGCAAAAACGTGCAAAACGAAATGCGTACCCATGCTATAAAAAGATTGCTTATTATTAGATTTGGAAGATCGCTGAAAATTATGTCCGTGACGTGGTGCCTGTGCAAATAACCGCGCAGAATAAAGAATTCAAAAAATATCTTTGTTTGCCACTTCGCCATGGCAGCTTTCAAGAAAAAAGAGTACTGATAGAAAAAACGCCTTCGGAGTTTTTTTTTCGATCATGGAGAAAATTTTTATCGCAGCAAACTAATATGCACAGTTTTGTTGTTTTTTTTTTCGTTCAGAAAAGTATTTATTTATGAAGTAAAGGGTAGCAATAGGAAATTGACTTGTCTCATTCTGAATCTAAATTCTTTTTTTTTTTAAATTAGATATGCAATTGTGGCTATTTCAGGCTTTCCATTACTCACTGCACCGAACCCATGTGTTTGAGAGATTCTCATTGAAAGTGTACATATTTCCATGACGGAGTGGCAAACGAAAATTTTTTTTTTTGCATTCTTGATGTTGCGCGGATATTTGCACAAGAATACCACCTCGTGCCTGCCCCATTTCTGCTGGGTCACCTTTCCCATCGAAAAGGTTACTCTTTTGCGGACGAGAGGTAGCGGCATTAAAGGAGCATGTATCTCAATCGTATTTTACTTGCATTTTTTCTGACAATTTTCCTCGCGTCTCTCTAAATCAAATGCTTTCTCGCACTTGTTTCAGGTAAAACAGCGGAATTCAAGATTACTGTTGGGTCCTTTAATATCGCCAAATCCTTTTCAGATTTTTAATTATCTTTATTTCCACATAAACTTCGTTATTGCGCACCCTGCAGATGTTTTAGCTTAAAGAAAATAGAATAAGATTAATGATTCTAGACATCGATTCTGGAGTCATAGACACTCCGCGTGCTTTCCGTCATAAATACGTGAAGGCATCTCACGATCAGTGAGGCAATTGGAATCAACTGTCACCTTTACGAACAACATCCGGGCGGCGACCCTGCAATCCACTAAACATCACAATGAAGGTACTTCAATAAACAGTCATAAAATCATTCGAATAGATTATAATCTTGCTCGACCAGATGCTTTGTTTTCTCTCTCAAGAAATTCACGCTAAAGGAACGCAAAGAAAAAATATCTGCATTTATGGCAATAAAATAGTGAAACTGAAAAAAATCAAAGATAGCTTTAGAATAATCAAAAGATCGACTGCCATGGAAAGTATCTTTGAATCGAGGGTTTTCTTTCTCCTTTTTTCACCCGGGGGCAAGAATGAGCGCGCGAAATTGAATGAAACATTTTTTCTGCTCTTCATGCAATAAAATATGCGCATTATTTTGTCATCATATAATCTCTATAAATGAATTCAAAGGACCGCATCAATTGTGCGTGCATATCAGAAGAAAATTTCCGTCCTCCTTTTTCTCTTTTCTACACGCACTTTTTCCATGCGCTCTCGCGTGCTCGCTCAATTTACAGTATTTTCCTAGCACCTAGATATGTTTTCGTTCACAAAAATACTATTACTTATTGTGCGTACTATTATAAATCATAAGAAACTGCTCATCAAATTCTGCATCTAAATTCTTTTATTTTGTTTTAAAATTAGAAGTATAATTCAGGCTGTTTCAGCTCTATCACAAGAATAATGGAGGACATTATCGAAGTTCTGTGACAATAATAATGGAGGATATTATCGACAATACAATTACATGCTTGTTGTAAGGCAGAGTCAACAACACCTAGACTGGTATGGACGCACTTATTCAGTTCAATCCCATCAATATAACTTTAACTAGTTAATTAAATAGATGACACAATTAAGTTATAGTAAGTCAGAGAGTAATATAGCTTTGTAATTGAAGGTGAAAAGCTTCTTTCTTTCAGGAATATTTCCGCTGTTGCACCGGCAGATGCCAAGCCCGCAAATTGGTGGTTCGTCTAGAATTCTGCTGCAAGTACGATATCTATGGTGTATGAGTGAAATTCAACAATTATCTTGAACATGCACGATTCGCTGAATATCAACATGCAATATAGTATTAATAAATGTAAAAATTTGCATTGATAAACATTGTTATGATAAAAACAAGTATGTAACTACATATAAGATGTCTGGTGTTCATGTGCACATTCGACGTGGTGTATACAGTGTTCCCTTTTTGGGGAACTGCCAAAAAAAATTAAATTTTATTTTGTATATTTCTGGGATCAAAAATATCCCTCATGTACATTTAATTTTTTCATTAGATGGTATCCTTACTTCACGGCGTGTCTATTAAGCTGTCAACATTTTTGTCGGTAGTCGATTCATATATGTACATATGTAGGTTTATAATTCAAAATTTATACTATGGAAAGGCATTTTCACCAAGCGATCGTTTTGCTCGGGTGTTTTGAGCGTCGCCTGAAAAGGATGTTTATGAAACTTAAAGAAGGAAAACAAACGTGTATGGGTTCAAGAAAACAGCCTGTTCAATTTGCGCATATTAAGAAAGAAATTGCGCATATTAACGCGGTGAGAATTATTATATATTTTATTTTATTATTAAAAACATTTGACTGCTATGCTTATAAAATGTGTTGTTCAATTGATAATATCTCTGTTTACCTCTCTCTCGCTCCTCTCTCTCTCTATCTCTTTCTCTCTTTCCTTTTCCCCATTGTTATACGACAATCATACGACTTTTACATCGACAGCAAAGGCAAGAAAAGGAACAAATATTGCTGTTCAAAAAAAGCTCATGACCACTACCATCGTTTAAAGATTCCAAAATAACAATATCATAAAATTATGAAACTCGTGTTTTTCAGACATCTGTAACTGGTAACTTAACAAACCGAGTAAAATTATTCAAGAAAATAGAATATGTTTGGCCAAACAGCAACGTTGATGCTACTATTTTGGTGATGAGCTGCGCGAAGAACTAGAATGGTTACCGTCAACATCCGGTCCCAGCTTCTGGAGAGGTTTATTCATGCAATTTGGGGGTCATCTACCAATCTACAAATTCCCTAAGAAGGATTATCATCTTACCCTACTCGTCGCCGTTGAATTCCGCCTCCGGAATGCACTTTCTGATCACTGGGAAGTACTTCCTCGGAAAGTGACGCTTATTCAGCGTCTCAGACGAGAAGCCATCGGCACGGAACATTTGAAGTTAAAATAAAAGATAATAATTTTCGGATTACTAAATCATTACCAAGATTATTGAAACAATTAGGAAAATTCAATTTAAAAGAAAAAAAGATGAAGTCACCTCCCACTCGGGATCAAAAAAGACGAACTCATGCGTATCCTCGGCGGTTAAGAAACAGTTGACAGTGTCTATCGCCTCTTGCTCCGTGCGCATTGGACTGTTCGCGATAAAGCGGCGGACAATGCTCCTCAGACGATTTCTAGGGGGCGGGGGGGGGGCAGGTAATCTATCCGTAATGTCCAGATCGATTCAATAATTTATATAGAAAGGAGTACCTGTCCTTGGTGAATTCGTGATTGCTGAGAGTGTCGCCTGAAGGTTCATTCGTAGTCGACGAAGCAGGATGCGGTGGCTGATCCGCCACTGTTGTGCTGCCTGCAAAATAGCAAGCAATAATGAGAGTATCCTACTCCTTGGGTGAACGCGTCGAATCGCCTAGAAAACAACCAATTGAGAGAAGCATGTTTTCTTTATATTTTTGGCATCTACTTCACTGACTCATTCATTACATTTCTTGCGGACTGGTTCTTGGTAAAGCAAAAGACAAAGTAAAAGAGAGGAGTTGGTTTTGACAATTCGAATAATTCAATTGGATTTACTTTATGCCCAACGGCTTCATTGTATTCAAATACATACATTTATTTATGCCGTCAAATAGGGTTATTTAAGAATCGAAGAAAGTAAAAGTTTTGACCTCCTTCTGCTACTACTCCGTCAAGTCTCTGTCGTGGAAGAAACGCACGAAGGGTTCAATCGAACCGAACTGAAGAGAGAACATCGCACCATCAGGGACAACAAATCCAATCTCTCTCTCTCTCTCTCTCTCTCTCTCTCTCTCTTTCGCTCTCTCTCTCTCTTTCTCTCTCTCTTTATCTTTCTCTCTCTCTCTCTCTTTATCTCTCTCTCTCTCTCTATCTCTCTTTCTCTCTCTCTCTTTTTTCTTTCTCTCTCTCTCTATCTCTCTCTCTCTTTCTCTTTTTCTCTCTTTCATTCCGCTGTTCCTATTACTTCTTCCCATTCTGCTAACCTCGTCCTCACCGCCCGTGACATCAAATTCGATGCGGTCGTTTGCCCACCCGTCCATGAGCATATCATTGGATTCCACTGAAAAAGCCGTGAAATTCAAATTATAGTGTCATGCAAAAGGTAATGGCCATAATAGAAATGTGGACCAAAAAATAAAAAGACAATAAAGAAGAAAATTGCTTATCTTTAAGAGAACATTTAGAGTAGTACTAAAGTTAAATAATTTGTTTAAAAAAAATAAATTGAAAAAAAACATACGCATGTCGTGTTCGATGAGCTGCACGACAATATTTCCCAGAGGCTTCTTGTTGCAAATCGCCGTGCCCTTCACCGTGACATTCTGCATCTTGGCAGACGAGAGAGCGGAGAGGACAAAGAGAGCGGCGAGAGAGAAGAGGAGAAAACGCATCTATGTGAGAGAAAGAGAGAGTTTGTATATGATAGAGATACAGAGAGAGACAGAGGTAGTGAAAGAAAGGATTAGAGAAGGGAACTTCGAGATCGCGGACCCAGTGGGACATTTCGTTAAACGAGACTGTAATGACTTGGGAATATTAAATGATAAATTTGGCTTTCTTGAACACAAAAAGTGAAAGAAAGCGTAGCATCGCCATCAAGAGAATCTCGTTTAATATTTTGCTTTCGGAGACTGAACATGTATAAGCATGACAAATTTCGAGGAGCTGGGAATGCTTGGAAATATGACTGATCAGAGACAGGAAGGCAGTGACTCAAATGACATTCTTTTATCTTGCCTCGATTTCTCTTTCCTTTTGCTTGTTTTTCCTTTCTTTTATGTGTGAAGTAGCCAGAAGCGCCAGGTTGCGGTGATTAAGCGTTATTTGCCAGAAAAGTCGCGTGGAGGAGGCAGGTTGAGTGGGCTGGTATGATGGCTTGGCACCATTGATGTTTAGACGTTGACGAACCTAGGCGGGGTAGATCATTAGTCCTGCGAAATATCCGGAACATAACCACTCCCATCGTCAATGCTCGGCAATTCCAAACTGCTGTGATTATTTTTCAGTTATCGTCCTCCTTTAAAGAAATTACAAAAAGCTAACAAAAATAGATAACTTTTATATTATCCAGAGTGAACTATGCAAGTAGATCATGTGCATTGTAAAAGAGCAAACGGGTACTATTCAAAATATGGGATACATATTTTTTTCCAATTTGCGCTACTTCAACTTCTAGCTGGCAACAAAAACTCCTTTACCGGCTACCTCGGGGAGACCTCAGCAATCCACTCATATTAACTTTGCAGGTACTTCAACAAATAGTCACAAAATTATTCGAATAGATTTTAAATCTTGCTCGATACGATTTTGTATTGTCTCACAATTAATTCTCGCTAGGAAATACTATGCCCACGTGCTCTAGCGCCCTCGCTGAATTAAGTAATACTATGTAATAGAATAATAGAGTAATATAACTTTGTAATTGAAGGTGAAAAGCTTCGTTCATTCAGGAATAGTTAGGCTGTTTCACCGGCAAATGCAAAGCCCGTCAATTGGTGTGTCGATTATAGTATTCATGCGCGTTCGAGATCGAAGGTGTATGAGTGAAATTCAACAATTATATTGAACATACACGACTCTCATGTCGTGATTGTATACAATTGAAAATTTGCATTATATAAATGTATATATAATTTCATTAGGATATGTCTAGGTTAAAAAAATTTTCTCATGTACATTCAATTTTTCTTTATTCATGGTGGTTTTACTAACATAAGAGGCGTGGCAATAATGCTTGCAACAATTTCTTACGGGTGCTTATTCTCGGGTTCGCGTGAGGTAATAATTCAAAATCTACACAATGGAAAGCATTCACGCGTGTGGGTATTAGATGCTAGTGTGACATGTGTATATTCAATCGATGCTAGGGATCAATCAATATCAGTGAGAGCGACGGCGGCGGCTATGAACGAGCCGAGCGAAGGGCGCGAGGGGTTGATCGCTCGAGGGGCGGATTCGGGTCGCCGGAGGGGGTCTGCTGGTGGGCCCGCGAGGACGAACAGGAGGCGATCTTGGAGACGCCGGTGCCACCGTCTTCTTGGAAAGAGAGAGAGGAGAGGGAGAGAGGGAAAGAGAGGAAAGGGTGAGAGATAGGAGATTCAAAGAGAGAGCGAGAGTGAGAGAGAGACGAGTGAGAATGTGAGGGAGAAAAATGATGACAGAACAAGGGAAGGCGGAGACATATAGACCCAGCGAGATTTCGATGAAATAGACTTGTGAAAAGTGCCGGTTTGTTATTTTCATTGGTGGAGATTTAGAGAAGGAGTCGTATGAAGACTGATGAAGAAGAAGATGAAGCAGGCCAATATGCCATTTGCTTTCATCGCCGCAAGACGATTCGTTCGGCCAAACGCGGTGAAATATGACGTTCGCAAAAGTAAGATAATTTGTTAACCTGTTTGTATGAGGTGAGGCTGCGACGAGAGACTGAGAGACAGAAAGAAACAGAGAGACAGAGATAGAGAGAGAGATAGAGAGAGAGGCAGAGAGACTGAGATAGAGAGAGAGAGATAGAGAGAGAGAGGGAGATAGAGAGAGAGATAGAGAGACTTCGTTTGGCCCCACTGTGACTTCTGTTTTGGTCACAGTAGGGCCAAACGCAAAGAACGTAAGGAAATTATCTAACCTAACCCGTATGATCAATTTCTCTTTCTATCCCACTCCTTTTATCTCACTCTCTCTCGCTCTTTCCCCTCTTCGAAAAAATCTCTATCCCTCTCTCTCGAGGCTTTTTACGTCTCACAATCAGCGTCACCATGTTTCTTGGTGAATCAATTTGCTTCATTCGCCATCCCTAAGTTTCTCAAATCTGTCTGTCTCTCTCTTTCTATATATCTCTCTCTCTCTTTCTCACCTTTCTATTTAGTCTCTCACTCTCGCACGGTCTCTCATCTCGTGTTATGTGTCTGTTTAAATAAAGAGATATGTATCTCTGCTCGTTCAAGTCACCGCCCAGTGGTTGAAGTTTGAACATCGCCGACTTTCTCAGGCGAACTGGAAAGAAGAGCGAATGGATGATAGGTTAGAGAATTTCCTTCGAATAATATATGTGCATATGTATATAATCATGTTAAGTTTTGGAGATGCTAGAACCGTTTAATTACATTAGTTTGCAATAGTATACAGCACATGGAGAGTGAAATTGCTTCAAACACTATTGTCTTTGATGTATGTACATATGCTTTGTTATCTCTCAAAATGAATTCTGATTGGCTAATAATCTTGTCGTCCAGTAATCAGAAGCACGGCAAGAGCTGGAAACAGCGCTTTGTTCCTCTCGCCGTCTGCCTCGTTGTCTCTCTCGTCGCCTCCATCGTTCTCTTCCTGATGTGGCCTTGTACGATACTATTTTCTTATGTCATCTCTCACTGCTAATTTTTGCGTTATCTCTCCCTCCCTCTCTCTTCCCTCTCCCTCCCCCTCTCTTCCCTCTACTTCATCTCCCTCCCCCTCTCTCCCTCTCTCCCCCTCTCTCCTTCTCTTTCCCTCTTTCTCTCTTTTCTCTCTCTCCCTATCTTTCTCCCTCTCTCTCTCTTATCAGCCTCCCGTCTCGTCTTCCACTACCGCGCGCCGATCGGCGGTAGTCTCGCGCGATGCGTGCGCGACACACTCGCGCGCGCCCCGACTCCTCCGAGGAGCGCGCATCGTGTCCGGCCGTCCGACATCGACTTGGTTGCCGCGATGGGCGACTCAATTTCGGTCTATCATTTCGTCGGTCTACTCCTCCTTGTCAAGAGCCTAGTTCATTACATGATTCTTCTTTTAAAAGTTCTACTTTTTTAAAATTAATTAATAAAAAATATAAATGATCATTATTTCGGCTGGGCTACAAATCGGAGAATGAGGGCGACCTCGTGACGGTCTTTCGACCAGGCAACTCATTCGTCATGGGCGGCGATGGCGAACTCGAGACTCAACTCACTCTGCCGAGTACTCGTTCTCTCTCTCTAACTCTCTCTCTCTAACTCTCTCTCTCTAACTCTCTCTCTCTCTAACTCTCTCTGTCTCTAACTCTCTCTCTCTAACTCTCTCTCTCTCTCTTTTCCCTTTCCCTTTCTTTCATTTGTTATTTCTCTCGCCCCCCCCTCTCTCTCTCTCTCTCTCTCTCTCTCTTATTGTCAGCTGCTCTCTCAGCTCCCATCTCATACTCATTTTCCATATCTTGATCAATTACCCTTTAAGTTCAGCGAACAGGATTGTCTCTTGCAACCATTCTCTTCTTCTCTATCACTATGTACATATAACCGTGCACTTAAATTTTTGCTTCTCTATTTTTTTACCGAAATCTCCTCTCTCTGCGCTCATCATTTTCATGTTCCACCAGATATTCTGCGCTCTCTGCACCCGAGACTGGATGGATTCTCGACGGGCCGCGATCTGCTGCGCGCTAACACCAAGCTAAACGTCGCCGTGCCTGGCATGCTCGTGGATGGCATGGCCATGCAGGCTGGCGAGCTCATTAGACGCCTCAGGGCTTATCCGGTCAGGAAGAAGACGGGAGTCCCATTCATAGTCATCCCGCCTGAAGAAACGTTTCTCAATAGTTATAGTAATAATGAAGATTTTACAAATAGCATTCAATCAAGCAATCAATCAATCAATTTATCATGTCAAACAAGATTAAAATAATAATAAAAAAACATTTTTTTAGTTAATGACCATAATGAAATTTTCGTAACGTGTGAAAAATAATAAATAAATTTCTCAGGACTACAAAAAGAAATGGAAGCTCGTGCACATCTTCATTGGCACGAACGACATTCGCTTGCCTTGCATGCTGAGCAGCGTTGGTTTAGCCTCGATAATAAAATCACTAACGGCTACATTCCGTGTTGTCTTATTTTCCTGCCAATCATAAAAAAGGCTTGTCTTCAAAGACATCACATTTCGTCTTCGCTGAATTTTGGGCCTAGCATTTCAAAATAAATGCTTTTGACCAATGATTTGTCACTGCGAAATTTGCCTGATCCTCGAACCAAAGCTCTCCACACCCGACAATTTTTGGAAGGCTAAGATTGTCATTACGTTTAGTGTGTCTCTTCTTACATCTCATATTCGTGGTCACACCGCTATTGGCTTGGGAGCGAACGTGTTTAGAAAAAAAAGCCGGCCACAGTTTATTGCGCGCACCGATATACTCGTTTCCAAGCCCACGAATCCCTCATCTCCAGTGGCAACCGCCAATATGCTTTGGAGAATGGCGGAAAGTTCGAATAATGGCCCTTGACGCAGTGTTCAAAGTATGTACGTGATCGTAGAGATTATACATAGATATACCATATTCCGCAACTAAAATGTTACTTTTCTGTGGGCAGAGGGATTTTTCTGATTTCAGGCCACTTTCTGGCTAAACTTAAGCAAATTAGCCGAAAAAATTTGTTTATTCTCCATCTTTGAATAAATATAAGTGGCATAAAATAAATTAATATTCCATTAAAGGAGATCTAAAGCAAATAAATAGTGTCTTGTTTTTTTCGCCTTATTTCGTCGGGCTGAGCTAGAAAAGTCGTTTGCAAGTGTTCCGAAGTCACAAAAATCTCTCTGCTATGAGGAAATTAGGAGTATTTTCTACTTTGAATTCGGGAATATTTATGTTCGCGCCATTTTCAAAAAAAATTTGATAAGGCTACGCCGTGGCCGACAGGGCCATTAAGCTGCTGATGTGAGCGTAAATCGCATACATATGGTGCGCGCAACCAACATTTACCGGGTATTGCTTAACACGTAGGCTGACTTGTCTATGGTTCAAACCACAAGTTTCTGTGGAGAGACGCGAGGAGCAGTAGCACTTTCTCTACACCGTACTTTTTAACAATCTGTCAGGGAATTCGTGTTAGGAGTTTTTCCCTTATGGTCTCCTTTAAGAAATGATTATTGTTCGCAGAACAGCACGTCACCCGAACTCTACAAGCAGTACCTTCACGAATCCATTCAAATGCTCAAGACTTCTCTTCCACGAACGATTGTCTCCATCATTCAGTTGTGGAACGTCAACTTTTCGAGTCGTGCGAATGATATCGTTACGTCGGTGAAATTGATATTTTTAAGAAAAATTTTTTTTCTTTTTTTAAATTGTTTGATTAACATTAACAATAAGAATTAAGAAAAACTTTCCAGCCAGCAGCACCAATGCGATGATGTCGAAAAGAGTGGCCAGGAGGTCACGAACGGATATCGGAAGGCGGTGGACGAGATCGAGCAGTTCAAGGAGTTCGACAGCGAAGATTTCACAGTCGTTGTGCAACACGTCTTTGATGACTTGCTCGAGCCGCTCAGACAAGTCTCGAAGAATATTTAATAGTTACATATGTTAATAAACATTTCCCGGTTTTGCTTAACCCACAAATTAGACCCTTTCTTGAAAGCCTTTTTTGCCCCCTTTTTCCTCGACATCTTCGCATTTGCAGGAATCCGGAGCATACTTTGTTGACTTTTATGCGAGAGACATTTTGCATCTCAGCAAATTTGGCAACAGGTCAGAGAACAGTCGTTTTCATGCTTACATATATATATATATATATATATATATATATATATATATATAATATATATATATATATATATATATATATATACACATTTAATATTTTCATTGATTTTTGACTATGAACATTTTCCCTTTAAATAAACATGACTTGTAAGGCGTAACTGTAATCTATTTGACTTTTCCTTTAAGTACATGTTTGTTTTGTATCGCTAAATCACATGCGCTCTCTGGAAACTTGTGTCACACAAAAATTCGCGAATTCAAACGCAAATTTTTTTGCTCAATTGATGAGATTTTACAGCCTCGTAGCTCGCCAGCTCTGGAAGAGTCTGCTGTCTCCGATTGGTAGCCAAGGCAAGCGATCGACGCCGGCTGAGATGTCCTCGCTCTCGCCGGAACTCTCCTGTCCAGACACGGTTTGAGATAACCTACATATATCGCTTTCTTCCTCTAATCTTCTCTCTTTTCTCATTACATGGATGCAAGTTTTCGCTCTGAGACCAACATCAAATTAAATTTTAAAAAAGTCGGTGTAATATTACTTAATAATTGTAATTTTTAATAATATTTATTATTATAATATTATTCTTATATAGTTCAAAAAACAAACTCAGCATCAATTTTTAGGCGTGCCCTTACATTCGAACTGTTAGGAACAGCCTCAACTGTGCCGAATGAGATGCAGCAGCTCGTCTATTAATCTAGTAATAGTCTGTAAAAAAAAAGATAAAAAGAATTTTTTTATTTCAAAGAGTTCACCACATGACGAAAGCGATTGCTTGTAGTAGATTGTATTTGGCCCGGTTGGTTTGGTTACTTTCACTAGGCATTTCCACCAAACGATTGTTTTCTCGAGTGCTTTGAGGGTCGCCTGAAAAGGATGTTTACGAAACTTAAAAAACGGAAAACAAATGTGTATGGGATAAAGATAGCAGTCTCTTCAATTTTTCGTTTTGTCTCACAATCAGAACATGAATCATTCTCAAATGTTGTCTGATAAAAATGAGCGCCATGACGAGAAGGAGGGGGCGACGATGGTAAAGAAAACTTGGCGTTCTGCCAACTTTTTTGTTGTTGTTTGCAATGAAGGCCGGCGAACACTGATGTCAACTGGAAGCCAAACAAAAGGGCACATGAAATTATAGAGTGGGACGACGTGTTGCTGCTATTGAAATATTCAAATAGGCATCAAATAGGCAAGAGGACTCCCAAGCGGATATGCCTTCGTGGTGTTGCGCAACATTTTGGCAATTTGCCAAGTTCATCTAAACAGAGCGGAAAAGAATATGCCCTGTGCTGTAAACATTTCGTTTAAGTACAGACGATATAATTCTTTTTTTTGTCTGGCGTTTTTTGTACTAATATTTATGTAGATAGCAATTTCAATTACTCCTCATTGTCAGGAATCGACTTTTCAAAATTAAATAAAGCACGTAAAATCATCGATATGCTACAATTCAGGAACTGTTGAAACATAAGCTTAAAGGACATGGCTCTGCATTTAAATTCATGCATATAGATTTGAACATTTGCAAGTGCAATGATGTGTTCACAATCAGAGCTTCTCTCCAGACATAGTTTTTTTTCGGGACAAAGTTTGCAATGTTGTTGGTTGCTCCTCCCTCACTCGTACTATTTATTGTTGCCTTCGGGCCGGTTTCTTGATAAAAGCAGTGTTTTACGCCAGTCCCAGTCCTCTTCACATCCAGTCGACAGTTAAGAAGCCGAGAGAGCTTCATTACATGGGGTCCGAACCGACCGAAGCCGCCGAGATCTCTTGCTGAAGAAGAGAAGAATCGCTGCGGTTGTGAGGATTATTCATTTCTTGGTTGATGAGCGTTCCAACCAAGTGAAGAAGAGAAGGACGTCTGAGAAGAAGACGCCAAGGAGAGAAGTTTTACTCGGTTGAAGTTGCGTTCCAACCGAGTCAAAGGGATATCCCGTCTGTACGAAGAGAGAATTCCGGACAGACGAAGATCATGTGCAGAGGAGACTTCGTGCAGAATTGAAAGCCAACCGGGCTTGAAAGAGAAGTAAAGGAGAAGTGACCAAGGACAAGGAATTTTACGTGCCGAATTGAAAGACGACCGAGTGCGACCAAGAAATAAGAACGAAATGACCGAGTCAGACAAAGAAATTTCTGGAAGTGAAAGCTCACTGTTGGGTAGAAGTCGTGTGAAGAAGCGGAGGAAGGAGGCCCAGATGGAGAAGACAGTGACAGAAGCCAGGAACCGAGTGAGGGAAAAGAAAGAAGAGCTCGTGCAGATTGACGGAGAAATCCAGGTGGACAAGGAATTGTCAGAGTTCTTCAAGAAAGGAAAACTGAGGTATTCGAGGTAATCAAAGCAGGATCTCTGTGACAAAGCTTTGGTGATGATGGAGGATTATAAGAATGAAGCGAAGCACTATTGCAGTTTGACGATCGACGCATGCATGGAAGTAGAACGATTGATGGATGAATTGACACAGAAGATGGCGGCCACGAGCACGTCAACGCATGACAGTGACGAAGAAGTGACTGCCGAGACAAGTGGAAGAGAAAATTCCATTGATGGCTCTCAAAATGGACAAAATGCTGAGAACGGAATGCAAAATGTCATTTTGCATGAATTGAGAAGGATGGGCAGGGAGATGGCAGAAATCAGAGAAAAAGTTGAAAGGAAGGACACAGTGCAGGCGATCAGACAATCCCTGCAAGAAGCGAATTGGAGTGCAGTGAAGAGAGTTGACGAGAGGCGGAGTCCGAGTGATCATCAGAGGAGGCCGGTCGAAGAGTTGAACCGATGGCAGAATCAGTCGCCACAGGAGGAGAGCGGACAGTACTGGAACGATTGGCGAGAGAACAGGCATGGATGTGATAGTTTGATGATGGGGTCGGAAGCGTTGTCGGCGGAGGATAGAAACGCAAATGCCATGATCTCGATGGCGATGCCACCAGTTGGACGTTACAAAGGAGAAGGTGGATTGGCGACGTATGAGGAATTCCTTGACAGCCTGGAGATGAAGTACAGTCTGGTCTCGGATGACAAGAGAATGTTCAGATTGTTGAAGAGTCATTTGGAAGCAGAAGCGAATCTAATCTTTGACTCATTTGCAAGGAAGAAAGTCATGGGATACGGTGCGATGAAGGAGAAGATGATAGAGAAGTTGCGAGGAGATGAAACGATGAAAGAATACGATGCAACTAAGCAGTGGGAGGAAGCAAGTGTGCGAGACGGGGAGAGTGTCAGTGCTCTGTGCATGAGACTGGAACGGTTGGCGAGCAGTGCATTCCCGGGGATGCCGGATGAGTTTCTTGCACCGATGCTGGCGAAGAAGTTGCTCATGCAGTTGACGGGGTGGATTCATTATCGTAAGCTGATTGAAGTGATGGAGAGCGCGTATCCGCGAGAAAAATACGAAGCTGTAAAGGCACATGCGATGCGAATTGAGACAGTCGAGAAAAGGCTAACGAGGCTGGATGCAGGATTCAGGACGCAGTAAGTGCTAGTGCCGAGGAGAGAGCAGAAGCAAGAAGTGAGGAGGCCGGAGACAGGATATGTCCGACCTAAGGAGTACCATCCGAGCAGATATGGAGGGAACAGGCAGGAGTACAGGGCGCCAGCGAATTACAATGCTCGGTCAAATCAGAACTCTCAGAATGTTGCATTTGGAAATGCTCAGAATCAGTCGCAGAGACAGAACCAGCCGCAGATGGAGAAAGCTCCGACTGGACAGAATTTCGGCGTGAATCAGGAGGCAAGGACGATGCCTCGGGAAATGAATGGAGGAAGAAGGCCAGGTGATGGTAACAGTCGAATGGCGTATTCGCCGCAATGTTGCAAGTGTGGTGGACGAGGACACGTCCAGCGGAACTGTCCGAATAAGATACCGCGTGAAAGGAAACGAAGGAGCATGCGGAAGAGCCAGTTGGGCAGAATGGTGGAAATGATGGGGAACAAGAAAATGACGAGGAGCTGTTTAAAGAACGAAGAAGTTACGTCGTGAAACTAAAGAGGAAGACTTCGGAGGAAAAAGATAAATTCTGGGCAGCGTTGCCAGAAGTGAAGATAAAGCTGAATGGAATGAAACTGAAAGTAATCGTTGATACCGGATCAGAAATCAGCATGATTCCAGCGAATCTATTGACTGGACTCACGAGGCTGGGGACTGTGGAAAATGTGGAAGTGAAGGAAGAAATCATTGAAGCGGCTGGAACGAGATTGGATGTGGTTGAAAAATTAATTCTGACAATGGAATTTTGTGGAATTGCGAAGCAGATTGGAATGTCTGCGATCTCGAATGGAACGGAGATTATTCTTGCGTTGAGAATGCCATTGAGAAATGGGGCCGTGTAAGAATGCTGAATTTGGATGGCGATGGTGATGGTGAGCTAGAGATGAAAGCTCTAGAAGAAACATTGAAGCAGAGCCGACAAGAAACCAACGAAAAGGAGAGAAAAGAGGACACTCGTGTTGAGGAGAGAAAACCTGCGGAAGGAACAAATGAAAACGAAGTGACGTTTGACGAACATCAGAAGATACTACAGAAGACAAAGTATTTGAAGTGCTACGAGTGCGGCGGTTTGGGCCATGGAAGAGTAATCTGTCCCACCCGGAAGAAGCGATTGTCACGTGAAATGAACGGAGACAATTGGAGAAAGCAGACAAGGAAGTTGATCCGATGGACAGAGAACGACGACCACGAAACGAGCGAGTCGACTACGAAGGGCCGAATCTTAAACGACGACATCTCAAGTGGCGACATCTCAATCGATCTCATGGCAGCGATCAACGGCAACTCAAGCGCGGACGACGGCAGGCAATTCAATCGTAGCGACGTCCGGCAGCACTTCAATTTCTCTCATCATTCAAGCAACGGCACGATCAAGAGCGGCGATCGAGGGCGCCCGCATTGAAAGGAGGGGGATGTCACGATGACTTCCCTCGCATCTCATTCTTACCCCTCACTTCCCACTTTGCGGTGCATTCCACGAATGTCCATATTACTTATTGAGCCACATAAGCATATGTTAATTAGCATTGTTGTCAATGTGGCTTTCGTTTGACTTTAAAAGTCAGTCTGCTTGGTAGCGCTCCTTGTGAGCGGTTGCTCCTCCCTCCCTCGTACTATTTATTGTTGCCTTCGGGCCGGTTGCTTGATAAAAGCAGTGTTTTACGCCAGTCCCACTCCTCTTCACATCCAGTCGACAGTTAAGAAGCCGGGAAACCTTCATTACATAAAACATAGTCTCTTCTTTATTAGAAAAAAAAAGATTATGTAGCTTCCTTGTTGACCAGCTATGACTTGCGTGCTGATTGGAACATTGCATGCGCAGCGTTGAACAGTTGATTCGCGAGGAGTACCCTGATGAGAAGAAGGAGGGCCAAAAGACTGTTGATTTTAAAAAGGTCATCCATATATCTCTAAGAATATGACGAAATTGTCATTTTGAAGTGCAATATTTCACCTGCCTGTTTCGTCAATAGCGATAAATGCACAAGGTATAAGCTCCGATATTAGCTTAAATAAAATAATGTAAAAATGTAACTAATTGCTCGTCACAACCTAGGTGATGGAGGCCCTTAATACGCCAATTCCAAGCACTACATCATCGAGCATGAGGTATATCTTTTCTAATTAAATCGATAATTAAGAACTATATATGCCTATGGTAATAATATTTTAATATGCACAGATAGTCAATCCACTTACTCAAATGTTTACTAGAGCGTTGGAAATTACATACTAACTATTCGAGCTCGTAATAAGCACCGTGGACTACATTCGTCCACAATCTGGACCAACTTAAAGTGATGCTATAAAGTAACTTATAGTGATGATAAGGATACCAATCATTCTTTGCGTGTCTTTTTATTTAGTCTTCAATTTGTGAATACATTATAGCACTGCCAAGGTCAGTGATAATGAAGCGCCGCAGACAACATCCAGATATTGTATATACACATGAATATGAAACTTAAAGTGCGCGATTAGGTTGATAATTTACGTACATACTATATGCTCGTGAATAATTCGCCTGGGATAAACAATTCTTGATGCAGCTCGACCACTCATCGTGAAATAGAGCCACTCAAGTCATCATATGTCGAGATTACGCCTTCGATGGTATGACTTCCACCTCGAAACGTATTTCTTGCTTGGAGCATATTTACTGCGTTTAAAACACATTCCGATTGCTTAAAAGAAAATATACTGTATTTTCTTTCTTGCAATCATTATAAGCATGGAGATTTCTTTTTTAATCCCCGTTTATTTGACCTCAAAGAAAATTTTCCATGTTGTTTGTCGATTTAATAATTAAATTTTCTTCTAATATACTCGTATTTTCAAGGCAAATATCATCGTCATCGTCGTTTCTTTGTCGCTTGCGACGAGTGCGGCAGTCATTGCTACCGGCATGATGATTTACTTCGCATTCCATTGATGGCCTGTATAAATGAGCGTTTCTAACAGTTTCTCACGCCGCTATACATTTTCCCTTTTTTTGTGTCTCTGAAAGTGGCTCTGAATTCGTTTTTTTTTAAGAGAAATTTTGAAAGTTTAATAGCTATTTGTTAACATAGTATGTTTCGGATAATTTTTTCAACATATGCACATAGGGCTGCTATTCAATAGAACAGGATATAAGAAATTGGGCTAGACTGATGAGAAAATTGGTACTTGTTTTATTGGCCTGTTTTATTTCTGTAACAATGAGTGATAGAAAACAGCCAATCAAAGTCAAACTCTTTATTAACAATGTGCGAATCATACAAGTTATGAACGCACATAACAGAACTTATTATAAATCTATAAATGCTATTTTAACAATGCGTTTAATAATCAATCAATAAAAACATTATTGATCCAAAAACAGGAGGAACAACAACAATGATGTGGTAAAAGGCCTCGCAAAAAAACCTGAGGGATTTCCCTCTATCAGTCCATATTTTATGTTGATCTCGGTTTGCTCTATGCGATCCTTTATAAGTTTCCTTTTTCTTCTCTCTTTCTCTCTCTGTCTGTGTCATTCTAGATTCTCTCTGTCCCGCTTTGTATCTCTCTCTGTGTCTCTCTCTCTATTTCTCAATCTCTCACTTCTCCATTTCCTCCATTAAATGATTCAATTTCAGGCTAAAATTTGACGATATCCTCAACTTCATCGACGGTGTCAAGGGCAATCGGTCTCCAATTTTCAAGGCAATAGACCTTACAATTAGTATATCTCTCTATCACTCCTTCTCTCTCCCTCTCTGCCTCTCTCACTCTCTGCCTCTTTCCCTATCTGCCTCTCTCTGCCTCTCTCTGCCTCTCTCTCTCTCTCTCTCTCTCTCTCTCTTTCTATCCATCTGTCTTCATCTCTGTTATTTACTTTCTTCTTCTTGTTCAATTAATATTCTCTATTTCTCTCTCTCTCTCACTCACTCTCTCTATCTCTCTCTCTTTTTACTTCTCTGCATGGTTTTATGATGCTTTGGCATTCTCGCCTGACTCACACGACATTTATTTTTTGCCATCGACTTGGAAAGGCGAGAAACGGAACAACCTTTTCTTTGCCACAAAAACCTCACAACCTACAAATTCACGATGTTTTGACGACTAAAAAAAGATAATAAAAGTTTTCAAAACGCAGCATCAGTCGAACTTATTATACTTCTATAAATGCAATCGTTTTAAAACAATACAAATCAATTGATAAAAGCAATTTGGCCTACAGCGGGGCAACAACAATGCTGAAGCTACATACAGATAATTACCGTAACGAGCTCTCGCCTTACAATCAGTCTCACGTCAGCATTGTTCTGGAAAGGTTTATTTGTCCTCTTGGTAGATTCAAACTCGCGTGCCTACCAATCTACCAATATTCTAGGAAGGCTTACTCATTGCGCTACTCGTCTCGCTTAAGAGCATCGCTGGCCACTCTTCTGCAGAGATGCACTTGCGGATGACCAATTCGAACCGTTTTGGGAAATGAAGCTATTTGAGCTTTTCCAACGAGAAGCGAGCGTTCCGGAGAGTTTGAAACTAAAATAAAATATTATAATTTTCGGATAAATAAATCATTACCAAGCTTACTGAAACAATTATGAAAAAATTAATTTAAATGAAAAAAAATGAAGTCACCTGCCAGTTCTCTTCATACAAGACGAACTTGTGCGTTCTTTCCGCGGACAAGAAACACTGGATCAGATCCTCTCTAGGAGGGACGAGTAGGTAATCTATCGATACTGTCCAACTCGAATCATCAATTTATGAGTAAGGGAGCTCCAATGAATCCGGGCATGCCTGGAGGGTCGCCAACTGACTGTGCTGGAAGGGACGACTTGGCCCCAGAGCCGTCAGCTCCAGAATCTTCATTCGACGTCGACGACTTCAACAGGGAGCCTGTGATTGTGAGCGCGGAAAAAAAACCACCAATCAGAAGTAGTGCCACTGCCATGGCGATAATTGGATTCTGCAGTGAATATTTTTCCTAAACCCAATAGTCCATTCGAAAGCTCTTTTCATGCTCAATACAGCTGTATAGGTTCGATTCTACTAAAATGAGAAATACGTTGTCAGTGCTTCCTCAAACATAAAAATCTATAACAAATTGAAAGTTGGACATTTTCACTTTGTTTATTTTTTGCTGTTTAGAGCAATATCTTGTCTATTAGGATGCAAAATTTTATTTCTATATCCTAACAAACTGCGGCGCAGGGACTTCAGACGTGCATCCTACTCGCCCAATAATTTAAAGGAGCTGTGCATGGAGATTACAATGTTACTGAATTTTTTTTTAAAATACTATCGGGTCCAACTAGAAACATCATTAGGAAAAGTGAGAATGCGTCCTGAAGGGGCCCTGAGGAGAAAAACCACATTTTCCCCACGCCGTACTGTAGAATTTAGGGAGTGACGTCATCACCCCTTGCCTACTCTCTCCGCATGCACACTTTCATTCTACCAGAGAGAAGGCGAAAATTAGGTGCGAAGCGGCAAGCCACGCTTGAGATTCGAGGGAAGAGAAGAGAGGCAGAGAGAAAAATGCTCACAAAGTCTAGTTTGTAGTGATGGATACTGTGCTAGCATATCGCCAAAACTTTTTACAATATCTTGCGCGAATTCAAACGTTAATTCTGCACAAGCGGCTTTCAAACTCCATGGATAGTTCCTTTAAGCCTTCATAGCAGAAGAGAAGGTCATTTTCAGATGTCTAGACCACGCCCAATCGATTCCTGATACCAAAAAGTACCTAAAATTAACTTTTGAACTAATTCCAAGCTGCACGATTTTGGCCGGGTCCCCAGGCAGCTTAATTCTTTTTGATTCTCTCGCAAATCGCGTCATATAGCAAACCAGTAAAATTTAGAACTAATTGACAAATAACGTCTGTTGCTCTCTGCTCTCGCGCTGACGACAATTTGTTGAGAATACTTTGCTGTCTCTAAAAGATCATGATCTTCATATTTCAATATATTTCATGCAAACAAACGTTTGTCCTCAACTCATTATGCGTTCTAAGATACTACATGTACATATGTGCATACATACATTTCTGGAAACCACTATTCCGCCTATCTCTATCAGACTTTCAGTCACATCAATGGCCTTGTTGCACTCTTAAAGTCTACTGAAACATTCCAGTTACTATGACACCGCTTTATTTCAGAATCTTGGACGCAATGCAATTGATGAGAAGAAGGTAGAGAGAAGCGAAGAAACAGACGAGAATAATGTAGAGCCAAAGGTTGTTGCACAACAAATCGGCGTTGTCTAAACGAAATATCTTGTTGAGTACCAATAGCCGAGCCTGAAGCTATAATACATGTGGTAGCAAGACCAGAAGTTGCTGAGTCGGTCGCCGTACTAAAAGGAAGGGCAGTAAAAACCTTATGTCTTCTGCATTTTGCTTGAATAGTTTTTTTATGTAGCTGTAGAATAGTGGTTGATGTCGTTATGACACAAGTCATCGTTGTCGAGTAACAATAATTTCAAATTAATGCTTTGGTGGTTATGAATATCTGCTATATAAACGACGATTTTTATTCTCCAAGGACTGCAAATAACTATTTTAAAAAAACCTGGTGCTCATGGTCAGAGGGGTACTGCTTGCTCTTGTCGTTTTAATGGCCTCCATCATCTTGGTTGTGAAGAGCAATTAGTTGCACTTTTATTTTCTCTTATTTAAAATAACATAGTTGCATCTAACTTTTACATTGGTTGTAGTTGACGAAACAGGCTTATCAAATTTGGCATTTTAAAACAACAATTTTGCTTAATTCTTAGAAATGTATATGTGGACGACCTTTTTAAATGCAATGGCCTTGCGGCCCTCCTTCTTCTCATCGGGGTATTCCTCGCGAATGAAGTGGTTAATGCGATCGACGGCGTCAGAGATCGTGGACAAGTTCAGCTTGCAATCGTCGATTCCACACATGCAAGTCAGCTGGTGGAAGCCGTTGTCCTTCCACTCTAAAATTAGGCACTATCAAAAGAAATCAAAATTATACATGAGACAAATATTTCTAACCCAACAAGCAATTCTGATATTCCTCCTGTCGCTTATCATAGAAGCACCTCTGCTCAACGCTCACTGAGTTTCCGAACTGGTGATAGCAGAGTCTCATGTAGAGATCAATTTCTTCTTTGCAGCCCACCACGCATGTCCCGCCGTTGTTCCAGTTGTAGCAAGTCCTCTGTAAAAGAAAGCAATGGCAAATTAACCATGATAAGATTTAGTCCTAAATATAAAACTAAAAACTTCATTTATCTTTTTTTTGGTACTCCATGCTTCTAACATTAAGAGGGAAGTTATTCGTCGTGCCACAACGCTCATCCGCATTTGCAGAAGCACTGAGGCAGGAAAGCAGGATGAAGCAGGCCTTGAAAAGCAACATCGCACAAGGGAAGAAGAGGCCGAGAATGAGAGAACGACGACGGAAAAACGAGGAGAGACTCATAAGAGCCAACCAAGTGCTTTGCGAAAACTGGTGAGAAATGGCAGAAGTCGAGTGAGAGAGAATCTTTTTTTATAACACTTGAGGTGCACTTTGTTAATTTATACACCAGGTTTGCATATAAAATAGAAGAAATATGATTCTAAATATCGGAATAAAATTTTTCATTTTGAACATGATCTAGCCACCACTAAAATATCCAAGTTACTTAGAGACAACGTCTTATAGTGATGTACCGTCAAAATGGCCGTATTGGAATGCTGTTCAAATCAGCACGCAAGTCATAGATAAAAAATACGTATTCTTACTGGCTTAATGATTGCATAGCTTATATATTTAGATATGCAATAATTTCACACCTTACTACTCTGTTATTGTAAAAAGAGATACATATCGATTCTCAGGACAACTTTGCGAACTTTGTCACGAAAAGAATAAACAATTTCTGGAGAGAAGAGAAGAAAACATGCTCTGAGCACGTCTTTGAACTTTCCAATGTGACAAATCTATATGCGTGAATATAATATGCAGAGCCATGGATTTTAAGGTTATGCTTCTTTCGCTCCTGAATTGTAGCACATCGGTGATCTTACACGCTTTATTTTTATTTGAAATGTCGATTCCAGAGGAATAAATGAAATAGCTATCAACCTTCAAATCGCACTCGACAGTCTTTGTATTCAAGTACGTGTTTGAGAGAATGGAGGAACATTGTTTGGACGTAAGAAAATAATAAATATTCCATCAGACAAGAGTCTTTCTGCAAAACCTGGATGTTGTCCGCGGTGCTTCATGGCGAGTCATTGTCTCGAATTCACTGAATTCGACGCATCGTTGACAGCCTCCGTCTCCTAAGTTGTGACGAGAAATTGGTTGCAATTTTATGTTATTTAATTTAAGCTACTATCGCTTGCTAATACCTTTTATTTTGCCGCTGTAAAAGTAGATCGTGGACAAGTTCAGCTTGCAATCGTTGCCTCCACACGCGCAACTTACAATTAGCTAGTGGAATACGTATTAATTCCTAAAATTGGACACCATCAATGGAAGTCAATAATGAATAAAAAAAATTATATACGGGAGAAAAATATCTCTAACATGACTTGCTCTCCTGACATTCCTCCTGGGGGCATTGTAGCTGAGCATTGAAGCACGTCTGATCAACGCTAATTGTTAGTGAATTTCCGAACTGGTGCCGGCAGAGACTCGGGTCGCCATAAATTCCTACTGTGCAGGCCACAATGCAAGTTTCGCCGTTGTTCCAGTTGTGGCAAGCCCTCTGAAGAATAAAAACAAAAATAAATTACCCATGATGCGATTTAGTGCTAACTATAAAGCCAAAAACTTCATTTATCTTTTTTTTTTTACTTCGACGGCGTCGGGGATCGCGGACAAGTTCTGCTTGCAATCGCAGACTCCACACACTCAAGTCAGCTGTTGGAAGATGTACTTTGCCACTCTAATTTTAACACTAAAAAAAATCAATAATCATAAAAACAAAATTAAAAGCGAGAGAAAATAACTCTTACCGAGCATGCACTTCTGAAATTGTTTCCTCGACTCGTCCTCCTGTCGCCGAACGATGCACTTCTGATCAACGATCATTGAGTTTCCAAACTGGTGGCAGCGGAGTTTCATGTCAGGTAACTTTCAAGATCGGAAATTTTGACAGCATTCTTAGAAAAAGCTAGGAAAAATATAGGGAAAAACAAAAGGTGCGAAGGAAAGGTTCGTCATGGAGAAAGAGTAATCGGCACAAGAGAAAGAATGTCATTTGAGTCACTGCCTTCCTTTCTGATAAGTCATATTTCCAAGCTCTACGTTTTCCCGGTTCGAAATTTGCCATTATTATATTTCAAAAGAGCTTCAGTTGCCGAAATCAAAATATAAAACAAGATCCTTCTGAAAGCGACGACGCTTTTTCTCCCTTTCTTGTTTTCGAAGAAGGGAAAAAGCTGGCGGAAAGCAAACTTCGTCGAAATTTCACTTAATTTTCCCAAATCATCCAGTCACTCTAATAGCCATGAAAATCACTTTTAACGGAATGTCCCACTGGGTTCTCTCCGCTCTCTCGTCTGCCAAGATGTAGAATGTCACGGTGAAGGGCACTGCGATTTGTAGCATAATTGTTGTGATAGATGTTAAATTTGCATTCTGACCAGCCAAATAAGCACTGGTAGTCGTCTTCATGGGCAAGTAGACAGTGAAAAGGTGCCTTAGAAACTTGGAAAAAAATCAAGATCCTCCCAATTCAAACTTCTAATTCTACTTTGTAACTCTACGCTATATTTGTCTTCGTGTCGATCAGTGCCCTGATCAAGTCGTGGTCCATGTCGAACACCACGTCGCTCTCGTCCTCGTCTGATTCTTCGTTTATGCCCTATTTTGCTGTTTTAATTTTTGTAATGCATTTCGAGCCAAGAGTGTCTGGTTCCTTCCGCTCCTCTGTCACCGTAATGTGATGAAAAGGAATTGTTTCCTCACCATAGACGACATTTGTTAGACATGGCAGAGCGAATGGCATGATGGCGTGCACGTCCAGGATAGCAGGTAATGAAGGGATTTCGGAGAATACACGGATTTACATAGACGCGAAATCTACTCATTTATTAATCTACACTCGGATGCACTTCGCTTCTAGCTAAAACTCTTGTTCCTAAGCCGTGCAGAGTGGGCAGCGGTTTTCTATTAGCAACCAATTTTCAGTATTTCCCGGAAGTGACAAATCGATTTAAATCGTTCACTTCAATGAGAGAGTGAGAGACAGACATATAGAGCAAAAATGCCTACTAAATCTTACAGAATGAACGGAGTTCAAAGGCATTTTCGTAGTATCAAAGAAATTTTATGTGTTGAAAATTTGCGCAGGTATGTTTTAAGCTAGTCTTGTTCTCCCAGGAAAAAATTATATGTAATTGAAATCTTTCTCCCAGTATTCAATTTTAATATAACTTTTTTTATTAAAAAATTTTCCACGTGTGTTATATTACTACATATGCTCACCGTATAAATTGATTGATTGATTGATTGAATTTACCGTGAAACCGTTTTATTTCAAATAAAAGTTTAAAACAAACAAGCAGATAAAAAAATTAGATTAAAATATTTTAGTAAATAAAATTAAGAGGGAAATGTATAGACAAAACATCACATTGTTATACTGCTTGTTTTCGCCGTCGCTACTATCGTACACTTACTGGCCTGTAATGTCTAGGTCTTATAGAACATCGGCTGGAGCAAAAAGTTCGTTAGTAGCAAATGGCAGATGGGGGGTAAGAGAGAGAGAGAGAGAGAGAGAGCGAAAGAGAGAGAGAGAAGGAGAGAGAAAGAGAGAGAGAGCGAAAAACAACAACTTGAACGCCAATTTTTCCCTTTCCGACCCAGAACAAATAATTTGATGGGGGGAAATAGACACAAAAGAAGACAGTTCCATAAGAGAGATGCTCGAATCGATCGACAGAAACGACATCGACTGCCTTCTTTATGAATAACACGCGACAACAATGAGCAGTCAGTGTGAAAGTCTCAATCATGGGAACAATAACAATTTTCTGTGGTTCTAATAGGATCATAGAGAGATGGCGCTCGATGTCTTTTATAACGGTCGATGAGAGCGAGCATCTCTTTTTCTACTTTTTTTTTCGCCATTAGATTATTTGTTCTGTATCGGAAAGGAAAATTACGCGTTCAAGTTGTTGTTTTTCGCTCTCTCTCTCTCTCTTACTCCCAATATGTTTTCTATAAGATATATATGTAGGCTATATTACAGGCTAGTAGGTGTACGAAAGTTGCGATGGCGAGATGAGAGACGTGGTATGTGATGTCTTGCCTGGACATTTCTCTCTAAATTTCATTTATTGAAATATTTTTTATAGTTTGTTTGTTGTTGTCAGCTTGAACTACATAGATGTACCACTCAGAAAAGAGGATGATCACCAAAAAATATTCACTGCAGAATCCAATTATCGCGATGGCAGTGGCACTACTTCTGATTGGTGGTTTTTTTCCGCGCTCACAATCACAGGCTCCCTGTTGAAGTCGTCGACGTCGAATGAAGATTCTGGAGCTGACGGCTCTGGGGCCAAGTCGTCCCTTCCAGCACAGTCAGTTGGCTCCAGGCATGCCCGGATTCATTGGAGCTCCCTTACTCATAAATTGATGATTCGAGTTGGACAGTATCGATAGATTACCTACTCGTCCCTCCTAGAGAGGATCTGATCCAGTGTTTCTTGTCCGCGGAAAGAACGCACAAGTTCGTCTTGTATGAAGAGAACTGGCAGGTGACTTCATTTTTTTCATTTAAATTAATTTTTTCATAATTGTTTCAGTAAGCTTGGTAATGATTTATTTATCCGAAAATTATAATATTTTATTTTAGTTTCAAACTCTCCGGAACGCTCGCTTCTCGTTGGAAAAGCTCAAAGAGCTTCATTTCCCAAAACGGTTCGAATTGGTCTTCCGCAAGTGCATCCCTGCAGAAGAGTGGCCAGCGATGCTCTTAAGCGAGACGAGTAGCGCAATGAGTAAGCCTTCCTAGAATATTGGTAGATTGGTAGGCACGCGAGTTTGAATCTACCAAGAGGACAAATAAACCTTTCCAGAACAACGCTGACGTGAGACTGATTGTAAGGCGAGAGCTCGTTACGGTAATTATCTGTATGTAGCTGCAGCATTGATGTTGCCCCGCTGTAGGCCAAATTGCTTTTATCAATTGATTTGTATTGTTTTAAAACGATTGCATTTATAGAAGTATAATAAGTTCGACTGATGCTGCGTTTTGAAAACTTTTATTATCTTTTTTTATTCGTTAAAACATCGTGAATTTGTAGGTTGTGAGGTTTTTGTGGCAAAGAAAAGGTTGTTCCGTTTCTCGCCTTTCCAAGTCGATGGCAAAAAATAAATGTCGTGTGAGTCAGGCGAGAATGCCAAAGCTTCATAAAACCATGCAGAGAAGTAAAAAGAGAGAGAGATAGAGAGAGTGAGTGAGAGAGAGAGAGAGAAATAGAGAATATTAATTGAACAAGAAGAAGAAAGTAAATAACAGAGATGAAGACAGATGGATAGAAAGAGAGAGAGAGAGAGAGAGAGAGAGAGAGAGAGGGAGAGAGAGGCAGAGAGAGGCAGATAGGGAAAGAGGCAGAGAGTGAGAGAGGCAGAGGGGGAGAGAGAAGGAGTGATAGAGAGATATACTAATTGTAAGGTCTATTGCCTTGAAAATTGGAGACCGATTGCCCTTGACACCGTCGCTGAAGTTGAGGATATCGTCAAATTTTAGCCTGAAATTGAATCATTTAATGGAGGAAATGGAGAAGTGAGAGATTGAGAAATAGAGAGAGAGACACAGAGAGAGATACAAAGCGGGACAGAGAGAATCTAGAATGACACAGACAGAGAGAGAAAGAGAGAAGAAAAAGGAAACTTATAAAGGATCGCATAGAGCAAACCGAGATCAACATAAAATATGGACTGATAGAGGGAAATCCCTCAGGTTTTTTTGCGAGGCCTTTTACCACATCATTGTTGTTGTTCCTCCTGTTTTTGGATCAATAATGTTTTTATTGATTGATTATTAAACGCATTGTTAAAATAGCATTTATAGATTTATAATAAGTTCTGTTATGTGCGTTCATAACTTGTATGATTCGCACATTGTTAATAAAGAGTTTGACTTTGATTGGCTGTTTTCTATCACTCATTGTTACAGAAATAAAACAGGCCAATAAAACAAGTACCAATTTTCTCATCAGTCTAGCCCAATTTCTTATATCCTGTTCTATTGAATAGCAACCCTATGTGCATATGTTGAAAAAATTATCCGAAACATACTATGTTAACAAATAGCTAATAAACTTTCAAAATTTCTCTTAAAAAAAAACGAATTCAGAGCCACTTTCAGAGACACAAAAAAAGGGAAAATGTATAGCGGCGTGAGAAACTGTTAGAAACGCTCATTTATACAGGCCATCAATGGAATGCGAAGTAAATCATCATGCCGGTAGCAATGACTGCCGCACTCGTCGCAAGCGACAAAGAAACGACGATGACGATGATATTTGCCTTGAAAATACGAGTATATTAGAAGAAAATTTAATTATTAAATCGACAAACAACATGGAAAATTTTCTTTGAGGTCAAATAAACGGGGATTAAAAAAGAAATCTCCATGCTTATAATGATTGCAAGAAAGAAAATACAGTATATTTTCTTTTAAGCAATCGGAATGTGTTTTAAACGCAGTAAATATATCGCTATTGACGAAACAGGCAGGTGAAATATTGCACTTCAAAATGACAATTTCGTCATATTCTTAGAGATATATGGATGACCTTTTTAAAATCAACAGTCTTTTGGCCCTCCTTCTTCTCATCACGGTACTCCTCGCGAATCAACTGTTCGATGCGTTCGATGGCGTCGGAGTACGCGGACAAGTTCAGCTTGCAATCGTTGACTCCGCACATGCAAGTCAGCTCCCGGAAACCGTAGTCTTTCCACTCTAAAATTGGGCACTTTCAAAAAAACTCATTAATGATTAAAAATAATTATGTACATAAGAGAGAAGATAACTCTAACCCAACATGCACTCCTGATGTTCCTCGTGTACCTGACCATTGAAGCACTTCTGCTCAACGCTCATTGAGTTTCCGAACTGGTGCCGGCAGAGTCTCATGTCGCCAACTAATCCTTCTGCGCAGCCCACCACGCATGTCTCGCAGTTGTTCCAGTTGTAGCAAGTCCTCTGAAAAACAAAAAAAAATACAACATAGAGAAATTAATGCTAAATATAAAAATAAAAACTCATTTAGCTTTTCTCACTCGAAGCCACTAACATTAGCAACGAAGTTGTTCGTCGTGCCACAATGCTCATCCGCATTTGCAGAAGCACAGAGGCAGGCCAGAAGAATGAAGCAGGCCCTGAGAAGCAACATCACACGAGGGACGACGAAACTGAGAATGAGAGAACGACGTCGGAAAGACGAAGTGAGACTCGGAAGAGCCAACCAACTGCTGGGCGAAAACTCGTGTGAAATGACCGATATCGTTGTGAGAGAGAATCTTTTTTCTTATACTTGAGGTGCACTTTGTTAATTTACACACCAGGTTTAAATTTTAAATATAAAATGAATATCAATTCTAAATATCGGCAAAACATTTCTCATTTTGACCATGATCTTCTCTCCACTAAGATAACCAAATTATTAACGAAAAGTGTCATCGTCTTGTAGTGATGTACCGCCAAAATGGCCGAATGGGAACGCTGCGCATGCAATGTTCCAATCAGCACGCAAGTCATAGCTGGTCAACAAGGAAGCTACATACATATAATCTTTTTTTTTCTAATAAAGAAGAGACTATGTTTTATGTAATGAAGGTCTCTCGGCTTCTTAACTGTCGACTGGATGTGAAGAGGAGTGGGACTGGCGTAAATTAGGGGGTCGATTTTGTTATAAAATTTTTTTCTTTGACTGGGCATACAAGAGTATGCAAAATGTTTAAGTCCATATATCTTTCCTTAAACTCAATGTTTTTGAATTTTCTTTTTTTTTATCTGATGTGTATTCGGACAACGCACAAAAACATCGTTGACGAGTTTCCTGAATATTTTCATTTTCTACCAGTTTTATGCATTTTTAATTTTCAAAAATCAGTTTTTTGAGCACTTCATCTATTTCCCGATACGGGCTAAAGCTGAATAATAGTATAAAAGAAAGAGGAGAAAAAATGACATATAATATGTTGTTATGAAGAAAATCGAAGGATACATATGTTTTCGAATTTATTATATGACTTTCGGTTAATTAAATTTTTTGAAATGTGGTTTTCAGGCAATAACTTTTTTTTACTAGGAAAAACAAAAAAAAGGTGCGAAGGAACGGCGCGTCATGGGGAAAGAGAAATCGAGGCAATATAAAAGAATGTTATTTGAGTGACTGCCTTCCTGTCTCTGATCAGTCATATTTCCATGCATTCCCAGCTCCTCGAAATTTGTCATCATTATACGTGTTCAGTCTCCGAAAGAGACATGGAGACAGAGGTAGAGAAAGAAAAAAATATCTTACTTTAGCATTTCACTAAATCTTTTCTAAAAGATAAGCGATTTTCTACTTTATTGTCTCTTTATTTTTTGGTCCACATTTTTGGGACTTCCAGCATCTTTTGCATGATACTATTATTTGAATTTCGCTGCACTTTCAGTCGACCCCAATGATATGCTCATGGACGGGAGGGCAAACGACCGCGGCGAATTTGAGGTGACGGGCGGAGAGGACGAGGTGAGCATAATGGGAAGAAGTAATAGGAACAGCCGAATTAAAGAGAGAGAGAGAGGGAGAGAGAGAGAGAGAGAGAAAGAGAGGGAGAGAGAGGAAGAGAAAGAGAGAGAGAGAGAAAGAGAGAGAGAGAGAGAGAGAAAGAGAGAGAGAGAGAGAAAGAGAAAGTGAGAGAGAAAAAAAAGAGAGAGAGAGATTGGATTTGTTGACCCTGATGGTGAGATTTTCTCTCTTCAGTTCGGTTCAATTGAACCCTTCGTGCGCTTCTTCCACGACTGCGACTTGACGGAGGAGCAACAGAGAGAGGTCAAACCTTTTAATTTTTACGATTCTCAAATATCATATTTTACATCATAAATAAATGGTTTTGAATACAATGAAGCCATTGGGCATAAAGTAAGTCCAATTGAATCATTCGAATGGTTAAATCCAGCTCCTCCCTTTCACTTTGTCTTTTCCTTTTCAAATAACCAGTCCGTGTGAAATGTAATGAATGAGTCATTGAAGTAGATGTCAAAAAAAAAGAAAGAAGACATACTTCTCTCACTCAGTTGGTTGTTTTCTCTGCGAAACACCATTTTTACTAAGTAATTGGCGATTTTATACAGAAAATAACAAATAGAATAATATGATGTATTAGTGAAATAGTCAATGAGTCCATCCTTGCTTAAGTTTTTTTTTAAACAGTGCAAATTTGATCAGGGCTGCAAGCGTCGCGTCGACTTTGAAGTGCCGAAAAAGTACATGAACGGGCCCGTCTACGACATGGATGTCGTCTCGCTCCACGTCGAACACTACGACGAGACGATCAAGTGTTAGAAATTTTCCTATTTTTGTTGACAACTAGAAGTAGGTCAGCTATCGCGCAAGGGAAATGTCCGCATACATGCTTCGCCATATTAGGCTTCCCTCCCTTACCCCCAAGGGTGATTTTGTTGCCATAATAGATATGCCGTTCTGGTTATTTATGTTGAACAGTACTCCTTTGTTCCCTTATAATGTAAAAGATCTACTTGAATCCTTCATGCTGAATCAGTTATAAGCTATTTGTATATAGGAGGGCGATCGCTGAAAAATAATCACTAAAGGTTGGAATTTCAGTTACTCTCATTCATGCGGGCTATTTTGCAGGCAGCGCTCTCATGGCAGTTACCCCGCCTGGTTCGTCCAGGCGGAAAATATTTATCATTGATGACCTGAATTCATGAGCATTTCTGACAGTTTTGCACGCTATACATTTTCTGTATTTTGTGACTGTGAAAGTGGCTTTGAATTTTTTTTTTTTTTAATAAATTTTGAAAGGAAATTAGCTATTTGTTAACATACAATTTTTCGGGGTTTTCAACAAATGCACATATGGCTGCTATTCAATAGAGCAGGATATAAAAATTGCTAGACTTATAAGAAAATTGGTACTACTTTTATTGGCTTGTTTTTTTCCAAATAAGATAAAAGGTGCAAATCAAGCAACGTTTCCGCGTCCCTTTTTTAAACTAAAATGACAGGACAACACCCCGAGGGAGGGGGAAGCTATGTCCGAGAAAGCGTGGCTTCTAATAGCAGGGGGCCTAATATCTACTATAGCTAACTCTCTTTCCGTGAGATTTTACATAACTTTAATCCTAAAATTATAATAAAGAATAGCTCAAACTTACTTGATTCATGCCTCAGTTTACGACGTCATTTACAGAATAAATTGTGAAACTGATGTTCGCAGTGAAATTCAGTGAGACTTTAATTACCTAAAAAAAGAGGTCTTGGGACGAGTAATTATTGTATGTCTATTACTCCCTTGTTCAGAAACGAGCAGTACATTCAGAATCCAAGGTGTTCACAAAGTCAATGTTCAATTTCTCAAATTGTCGGGACCAATCGGGCCCAGCAGTCCGCTGCCCCGGCCTGGCCCTGCGCGTCCCCGCAATGTTGGGCACTCCGGCGCAATTGGCTGGGCCGGACCGTTGACACCTCTGTTTGTCACTGGTGCCATCCCACCCCTGATTGTGAGCTAATCAATCTACTTCAGATATGCATGAAAATGTACTGGACCTGTAATAATATAGCTTTTAGAATTGCTGAATTTTCTTTTTTTTACTTACTGTTCAAGTTCGCAAATATAATAACACTAGCAAAATTATTTTAGAAAATTCATAAAATGAGGAATGATTACTATCAGCTCATACAAGCACTCCGCTTGGTTCGAACTGCTCTCGCTCAGAAAGAACGAGTCATTCATACTGGAACAGATTTAGAAATATGTAAGCTAACATTTTGGAAGAAAGTTCACCTAAATTTCACATTGCTGTTTTACATTTAATAGTCTTTATATGTAAATCAGGTTCAATTTCCCCTAAATTTAATGGATTGATACGCCAATTGCCAAATCGAACTCGAAAGCATTCATATTGTCGTGCTTATTAGAGAGAATGGAAGAATCTTGTAGGGAAGTAAGAAATAATAAATATTACACCAGACAACAGTCTCTGTCCTCACCTGGATGTTGTCTGCGGTACTTCGTGGCGAGTCGTTGTCTCGACCTTCACTGAATTCAGCCTCCGTCACCTAAGTTGTGACGAGCAATTAGTTACAATTTTATGTTATTTAATTTTAGCTAATATCGTTTGCTAATGCCTTTTACTTTACCGCTGTTGACGAAAAGGGCTGGACACTATTGAATTACAAAAAGAAAATTTTGTCTTATTCTTAGAGATACATAAATATGTGTATGACCTTTTTAAAAGCAATGCTCTCAAGGCCCTCCTTCTGGTCATCAGGGTATTCCTTGCGAATGAACTGGTGGAGTCGTTCGATGGCGTCAAGGATCGCGGACAAGTTCAGCTTGCAATCGTTAGCTCCACACCAGCAACGTAGCTGGTGGAAGGCGTATTTTTTCCACTCTAAATTGGAGCACTATGAAAAGAAATCAATAATGATTAATACTATATTATATAAGAGAGAAAAATAACTCTATCCCAACATGCACTCCTGACATTCCTCTTGTGCCTGACCATTGATGCACTTCTACACAACGCTCGATGAGTTTCCGAACTGGTGCTGGCAGAGTCTTATGTCGACATCGAATCCTTCTCGGCAGCCCACCACGAATGCGGTTGTAGCAAGTCCTCTGTAAAAAAAGCTAAAAGAAACTACCCGTGGTACTATTAAATTATCAATATAAAACTAACAACTTATTTATCTTTTTATTTTGTACTCCAAGTCTCTAACATTAAGAGGGAAGTTATTCGTCATTCCACAATGCTCATCCGCATCTGCAGAAGCACTGAGGCAAACTATCAGGATGAAGCAGGCCCTGAGAAGCAACATCGCACGAGGGACGACGAGACCGAGAATGAGAGAACGACGACGGAAAGACGAGGAGAGACTCGAAAGAACCAACCAAGTGCTGGGCAGAGACTGGTGTGAAATGGCCGAAATCGTTGTGAGAGAAATAGGTGTGTTTTTTATTCATATACTTGAGGTGCACTTTCTTAATTTATACACCTTTTTTGCATTTAAAAGTGAAGAAATATTAATTCTAAATATCGGCGAAACATTTTTTTTTTCATTTTGACCATGATGTAGCCTCAACTAAAATGACCTAATTATTTAGTAACATCGTCTTCTAATGAAAATGGCCAAATGGGAACGATACACGAGCAATGTTTCAACCAGGTAGCCGACAAGGACGCGATATGAAAAGATGCTTATATCTATAATCTTATTTCTTATAAAAAAACAGACGTATTCTTACTGGCCTAATGATATCATGGATTATATATTTAGATATGCAATAATTTCAAACTTTGCAACTTTACTTTTGAATTCAATGAGGTACATACGATTCTTAGGTGAATTTTGAGAACTTTGTCCCGAGAAAAAGGAAACAATTTCTAGAACAAAGTTGAGGAAACATGCTCCGAGCATATCACTGCTCTTTCCAATGTAAAAAGATATATGTGCATGAATATAAATGCAGAGCCATGTTTTTTCAGCTTTTTTTGCATGCTTTATTTTATATTGAAAAGTCGATTAATAAGGAGTAAATGAATTTGCTATCAACATAAATAACAGTACAGAGAACTCCAAAGCAAAAATTCTGATATATATACATATATATATATATATATATATATATATATATATATATATATATATATGCACCTGAACAAAATGTTTACAGCACGTTTACTTCATAGACAATGAATGTAAATACCGTATGTTCATGGAAATCAACATTTAAAAACAAGGGCCTTGAGAACAAGAAATATGCCAAAAAGAAAATGCTTGAAAAAACACGACTGAAAAATCGGGCTGTACTCGTATGATGCTCTCTCGCCATCATTACCCACAGAATATGAATACTTTTGGTAATTTTTTACCATTTTTCTCATGCGCTTCTTCAGAGACCGAGTGTGATTCCAAGAGAGAAGAATGCAACGAAGGTTGTCGTTAGAGCAAGCGAGAGTGGACTCCACACTCGGCTAACTCCGCTCACTCCGATGAATCCGATTCTCCGCCTGCCCATGTCGTAGACGTTACAGTACTCGCGAATAAGCGGGTCGCCTTCAAGTTATTATAGTTTTAAAGCATTCATTATTATTCTTATTTCCTTAAAATACATTTTAAAATTTAGGATATGCTGTTTGTTTTTTTTAAATTAAAAAATGACTCCTTTTAAAAGTACTCGCGAATCATAAGCGTTATATTAGCAACATTTTGTTTCGATTTTATAAGTAATCTATTGAAATGTCTGTGATTATATTTCATCTAAATGAAGAAAAAAAACAAAGGTCTGGCATGTAAGTTGAAAGGAAATAACCAATCAGCCAGTTGATGGCGAACTGGCCATCCAATTGGCTTATTGCCAGAATACATGTGCCCTGCAAGAAAGGAAAAAATATGTGGACATTTTTTTCTGTTTCTCTCTCTCTCTCTCTCTGTCTCTTTCTTTCTCTTCAACTTTATCTCTCTCTCTCTCTCCATTCTCTCTCTCTTCTCTCACACCCTCTTTGTCTCTTCCTTTCTCTCTCTCTATCTCTGTATCTTTTTTTTCGATTTCTCTCTCTTTCTCATCTTGGTCTTAAATACCTGACTGTTAATCACGAGCTTATCGGCCTTGATCCTGATTCTGAAGTCGCCGAGTGTCAGTGAGATGTCGGGCACTTTTGCGCTACCGCATCGTACGACGTATGCTCCTTGGTTGTAGTCATACTAAATATACATAGACATAAAGGCTCATATAAATCCTGTTATTTTTTCTTGATTCTACTAGGTAGCATACTTATGACTAACTGATTACAAAGGAAAAAAACACTAACATAAATTTTGATGTTTATTTAATTAATCTTTTTAGATGATTTGAACTTATGTTAGCAGATTCACTTTGGCTTCGGCGGCCTTGACAAAAGCGGTGAAGGCGTCGCTGGGCATGTACACGAACGAAGTGCCCGTGTCAGAGATCGCTTGCCAAGAGCCGCGCTGATAGGAGAGGACCGTAAAGATGGTGTTGTATTCTTTCTCGAACTTTATATATTACCGTCAGTCAGGTTGGCACACAACACTTAATTGAAAGCAAAGAAAAGCCGCGCTGCAATCGAGGAGGGTGCCAAAAAGATGGTGTTTCTTTCTCGAAGATTAGTTTTGAACTTTAAATATTATGGCCTGGTTAGAGATTACCACCGGATTATAAATATTAACGCCACATTAATGTTGACATTTAACGCTGCTTCTCTCCACCACTATGCAAAGTATCGAATGGCCAGCATGACCTTTGGCCATGTCCCGGTGCATTTTGTTAGCAAGTCATGAATGTAAGAGTGATGCATCTCGCGAACTTCGATATTAGAGTTGGTCGTAGGGGATGTTTGAAAATACAAAAACCAAACAATCGCGACGTCAAGCAACAACAGTGGCTCTTGAGGTCGGAACCACTCACCTTGCTGTATCCCGGAATGTTGACTTCGGTGATCTCGAACTGCCAGTACGGATTCTTGGTGTCCGTGAGGGGCGCGTAACCAATCAACTTTTGGTTGCAGCGCTCGGGGTCAATCTACAACTTGAGAAATTTATCATATTTAAGCATAATTCCTTCTGAATAAAATTATTAAATCATAAGAATACATCAAAAGATTAATACAAGCATATATTGGCACCCCGCCAAAGTAGAAGCGACCTCCGTCCGGCCCGCCGTCATCGACGCTCTTGAAAGCGGCCGTGAACACGGGCTCGTCCACGAGTTCTGCAATCTCTATTCTTCGTAAATTATTGCTTAATTATGAAGATATATGGCCAAAAAACATATACATACATTATAACAAAAATGTATTTTGATGGCTTTTTTTATTTGTAAGCAACATGTGAATGATATCTAAAAGCGAAGCACAGGTAGAGTGAGATAAAGAGAGGAGAGAGAGACAGGAGAGAAAGAAAGGAAAGAAAGAGAGGAGAGAGAGAGAGAGGAATGAGAGAGAGAAGAGAGGAGAGAGAGGCGATAGAGAGAGGAGAGAGAGAAGAGAGAGAAGAAATGGGAACTGCTAACGTCTGTTGATGGCTTCCATGAAAATAGGCAAAGGATTGCCCTTGACACCGTCGCTGAATCCAAGGCCGAGGATGCCGTCAAATGTAGTCATCTGAAACGGCGTCGCAGGAAAGATTAAGAGAGATTGAGAGAGAAAACGAGAGAGAGAGAGAGAGAAAAGAGAGAGAGAGAGAGGATAGAGAGAGAGGATAGAGAGAGAGATAAAGAGTGAGAAAGAATGAGAAAGGCCATAGAGGTAGAGAAAGCGAAATAGGTTTTTTTTCAGAATAGGAACAGACGTAATGAAATAATTCTTCCTTTTTATTCTTCACATAACCAAAATATACAAGCTAATCGTAAGTAGTCTATACCAACCGAAAGATAAGTTCGAAAGTAATCAGATCGTGAAATATAATTCTGTTTAAATTTTCCTCGTATTAATTGGGTTTTAGGTCACAGGGGTTTTACAAAAAAATATATTCATGAGACCACTAAAAGTGCGATCGACTGACTCGTCGAAAGAATGCGTCTTCGCTCGTGGCGACGCCAAAGCCGGTCTGTGTCATGTTCAGCGAGCCAAACTGGAGAAAGAATGTCTCTCTACTAATTCTGCCTATCTCTCTCATGGAAATTATAAAAAAAAACCTTTTTGGCAATCCAAAATTTGAGAGAAGCAAGGGAAAAATTTTCTCTAGATATTTTTTGTTTACCATTACTTTTTATTTTTGAAGGCTTCTAGCAAAAAAAAAATGGTTATGTGAGTGAGTGTATTCTTCTTTTTTTTTCCCAAGCCTGCATGCTTAATTATGTAAAATATTGGAAGAAAAGAAAAGAAAAGAGGAAAATTCAATGTTGACACTTTTTTCTCCTTTACCCTGACTGTGTCCGTGATGATATCGCCCGTGAGCTCGCCCGTGCCGTATTTTATGTGGAGTTTTCCGTCAGTCTTCACGGCCGAGCTCGATTTGTCCACGTCAAAAGCGTTCGTGCCGCCGCACAGTTGACCACAGGAAATGTTAAAATTACCAGTTTAAAAAAATATATTTTTTTAAACCAAAATTTGTATAGTTCTAGGAAAAAAAATCCTTCTTGCTAACAATAAGTTTTATATCGCTGTGTGAATGACGATTTAATGTATGTACATATGTATGAATGTATGAGATTGCAACCTCACACCCACATACGTTCTTGTTCTCAATCGCTGTCATCGTTGATAAAGATTTACAACTACTGAAGTGCCGAAATCAAGCGCACACATACATATGTACACATGTTTGCCGATGACAAATACGGCTTTGCCTAGTCTCTTGGATTTTTGAACGATGACATATGTACATATGTATCATGCTTCTCTTCTATGCACAACGAAAAATGCGTTTGTTTGTACATATGCAATCATGGCATGCATATATGTATGTACGAATGTATCAGTTATAGGAGGTGTATATAAGACTTTGTCAATTAAGCACAATCCGGGTTTTTGTACAGGAGACAAATTGTATCATATAATTTTTTAGATATTCCACATGTTTGTCACCTCGGGAAAATGTGAAATCAATGTTTTGACAATTTTTCCTCAAAAAAGTGAGAGTAATATTACAACTTCTGTGACGAAGCTTTCGCCTATCCTGCAAAAAGTTTTTTTTTTGTTGACATTGTCTTACATCATCCTTCTAATGTAGCCATGACTCATTGTCAGTGTCATCGTTTGTGTCACTCTTTTGTTTCTGCTTGTATAGACATATCCAAGCTGATTCACCACTGCCGATCTGGCACCCAGAGGACGGACGAGCCGGTGTCGTAGATCACCTGAACAGATAAATTTCACACCAAAATTATGACATTTCAAATTTTACGAAACGTCATTTTTATTCTTGCGACTCGAGTCAATAAAAACAAGTAATAAAATACGCTGAACCAGCATTTAAATAATGTTGAAAAACCATCAAAGTAGTAAATGAAACAAACTTACATTAAACGTTTGTGGGGGCGTGCCCATCGAGATTTCGCTAATGTACTGAACATCGGAATAGTCGTGCGCCTGGAAACTTTATCAGTTTTGGCGGGAATTAAAATTTCATTTTTCACAATATCGATAGAATGCCGTCTTGAAATATTTGTTCACTAATAATAGTAAACAAAGCTTGTTTTTCTCTGCCTTAATTAATGTTACTCGGCCCCTATCATTTACAAAGTATACACTGACGTACCGGAACGGGAAACTTGGCGCCGGCCGCATTCGCTGAAAGTTTTCGCTGTCTTCCGACTCCGAGCCGAATGCGCGGCGGCGTGATTCGACGAACGGGTACGGCAATTCCGGCACCGGCAGCGGGCGCGGCGGCAAGAGAAGACAAGAACAGGCACAGCACGCCGGCCACTCTAACCATCGCCGTTACTACAACTGATTTTATGATCGCAATATATGAGTGATACAAATATAGCGATAGTAATAAAAAAAAATTTTTTCCCAGAACATAAAATTTTCTAAAATAAACTGGAGGATTTTTTGTCGCAGTTGCCCTGAAGAAAGAAAGGGTGAATAATGATGACTATTCGAAGGAATGAAGGAACAGGCATTATTCATCTAGTATGACGCCTTGTCTGGTGTAAGTTAACGTCATTTTTCATATCAATAGAGCTTCAAGGCGGTTGATAGCGTTGACTGTCTTCCTTATCAGTGAGAGTGAGCGCCTGTGCGATGGCAAGTACCAAGAAAGGAGAGAGAGAGAGAGAAGGAGAGAGAGAGAGAGGGGAGAGAGGGAGAGTGAGAGGAAGAGAGAGGAGAGATGGCGAAAAAAGGAGAGAGAGGGAGAGAGAGAGGGAGATAGAGGGAGAGAGAGAGGGAGAGAGAGGGAGATAGAGGGAGAGAGAGAGGGAGAGAGAGGGAGTGAGAGCAAGGGAGAGGTGTTGAGCGTGGCCAACCTGAAGATATCAGAAATAAAAAGGCGCAACAAAAATAACCACATTCGATCTGGCTTACAGAAGCCTATGGCGTAAAATCAAAATTTTGGAAAGGCTCTGTATGGGCGGAGCCAACTATTGCATCAAAAAAGGTGAAGACAAAAATTTTCTCGCATGAGAGGTAAATAAAGACAATGGAGAATAGGATTTAGACAATAGACTAAATTTTAAGAACGCCAAGCGTTCTTAAAATTTAGTCTATTGTCTAAATCCTATTCTTAACGCTGAGTAAAATGACCGGCGGACTGCTTCTGCTTAAAGCCAGAGAAAGCGATAGAGAGATGGCCAGGAAGCAGTCGAAGAAGTCCTCCGAGGCGTGCACATGATGACTGCACACAAGAAATAAAACCATTACGTCTAGTAGTACCGGCAATGGTTTTATCTGTTGAAGTGAGGGACAAAAAACTAGTCCTTCAAGTCCATTGCTCAATAACTATTAAATCCCGTATTCACTGGTAAAAACCATTAAATTCTGCTCTGCGCGGATAACATCTGCCGTTGTACATGCGTTCAATGGACACGAAATAATCCAAATTTTTGCAGAGAGACAGAGGACTGCGAGAGGAAGAGAGAGAAATAGAGAGAGAGAGAGAGTGGAAAATATTGACATAAGTGTGCATATTTTATGTTCTTTCATGTGTTTGGCTGTATATTTGGTCGAGAAAGCGCGAATTGGCAATTTGTGGGTTCGTAATGGTTTATATTAACTGGGGTGAAAACACTTCAGTGTTACTACTGCATGGCAGTGTTTTTCTTCAACATCTATATTTCTCAAGTGTTTTT